>JADRCD010176322.1:4523-27958 GCA_019843815.1 Montemys delectorum
AGAGAGAGAGAGAGAGAGAGAGAGAGAGAGAGAGAGAGAGAGAGAGACAATAGCTCCACATGAGGAACAAGAGGAAAAAGGAAACGAGTGAGCTAGGTTAAGATTAGAGCATTTCCTGCATTTCTGATTCTTCTGTTACTGCAGATATTATTGTTTGAGAGAGACAGAACTTCCTACCAGTTCATGTAAAAAAGATAACAATTTTTTTTCTGAATGGCTGTTCTAAGTTTATAAAACTTTATTGAAACAAATAGATTTTAGAACTTCTAAATTTTTATTTGTGTTTAATCTTTTCAAATATAATTAAAATTATAAAATTTTAGAAACTTTTAAGTGTCAATGTTTTGTACATAGATAAATTCAGCCAACAGTTTTTCACAAGCAAATGGAGATACAATGTTTTGTTTCTTGCAATAAATAACTTCCTGTCCATTAAAATGTTAAGCCTTTGAGTGGGACAGAGAACATGCCACTTCAATAGAGCATAAAGGAGACTGGATTCTTTCTAGAATGTTGAACCAGTAGCATTAAAACAACAAAAGAACTAAAAGATAAATGAGTGTGATAGAACTATGTCCCTTTGACCTTAGCAAGAACTATACCCTATGTAAGAGCAGAAAATGTCATAATTGATTTCTAGAGAGGAGAATACTATCATTAAGTTTTGAATTCCACTATCATGTAAGTGGAAATTAAAAGAAAGAGAAGTAGAAAACTGTTGTTTCTGCAGAGCACCAACAGACTACTTGTCAGTCTTAAAAATGTAATTACAGCTCTGTGGATATTACTAATAAAATGATAATGAATACAGTAACTGTTAGCACTCCTTCTGAGCTCTGCCCGACAGTTACCCGGCAATAGACAGGTATGCCTGACTCACTATAAATGGGACTGCTTGCCCCCTTCTCACACTCTTGGCCTCCTGTTCTTGCTTCGCTTTCTTCCCCTCTTCCCCCTCTGTCCTTTCTCTCCCCATTCTCTCCTCCTCTCTCTCTTCACAAACTCAGGGTCAGCCTCTACTCCTCTACTCCCTCTCTATATATACCTTTTTCTGTCTCTACTACCCCATCTCCAGGCCCTAAATAAACTTGACTGATACTTCAGGGGAAGGAATACCTCAGAATGGGCCAGCAGTGGCACCGTACAGCATACTACACCTCTACTAAACACATCTCTGTCTTCTCTTTCTTTTTTATAAAACACAACAGAAACAAACTACATTAGATTGCAATTTATAGTTCTTCTCACAAAAATTCAGCAAAATCATTGTATGGGTTTACATAACTAAAGTCAAACGTATGTGTGGGCATAAAAATTTAAAAGATCTTACAAAAAAATTGAAGCATTTTACTGGGTAAGATATGTTGAAAATATTAGGATAAGCATCTTATTTACCTAACTTAAGTATGGCTGTAGCTCAGAATTTACCATTTATTAGTATGATATCGGCATGCATTTACAAATGGCACAGACTACACAGTGTAGTGAACCAGAGGCTGCCAGAGGACTGCCCTCAAGACTTGAAACTCCTTGTAGCAAGACTGGCTTGAAAGGCAAGCACAAATGAAACATCTTCAATGAGTGTAAAAACCTTTGATAGCAATAGGATTTTGGTAACACTGACTTTGGAACTCAAAAATGGACTACTAGTACATGATTACCCTTCACCTTTGGAGTTATTCATTTTTAATGACCAAGTGTGGTAAACACACATGAATTTACAGTGTCTGATATACTATGTGTGTAAAGCTCTCAGAACCTAGGTTTCTGCCCTCTTACAAAAGAATGACACTAAAGATAATTTTCCTCTCTTGCCAGGTGGAGTCAATTTATGAACTCTAAGCTAAGCTAGGGAACAAAGTCAACAAAGAGCAAAAGCTTTTGTTATTGCTTAGCAAACTTGCAATACAATCTGACCTTAACAATTGCAAGTCAAGTATATTTGTTACTCTGAATTTAGTACAGGTATATAGAGTTTTATCCATTTTGGTCATGTACAACTTTCTAGCATTTTCTTAATATTTACCAGTAGGAACTGTTCTTCTTTAAATTTATTAAGTAGTATATAACTATGGTGTATTTACAAAGTACACTAAAGAGTCCTTTCTCCTCTTTTTTAATTGAAATATTAGTGAGTGTGCAAATGAGACAGACTGAGGCAACTCTGAACTGAAAGTCAAGAAATCAATAGCTGAGTAAGTGTGAGCTCTCTTGAGTCAGTTCTGACCACTTTGGGTCTTTCCGTAATTTTGTATATTAGTAACTCAGGTGAAGAAACTGAACTGGATCTTTTCAGTTGTAGTTTTCAGTATGTTATTTAGCCCTAATAGGTAATTCTGTCAAATAACAACATGAATCCTTTTATCAAATAGAAAAAAATGCTTTATACTACTACTATAAATCTGCTTGGTTTATTTCCCATGGTGGTTATACAAAAGGAAATACGAGGAAATCATTAGATTTAGTGTTGTATACTATTTTTAAGAACAAAACAAAAATAATCTATAATAAATGACTAAAATGTTTAAGTAATTTTAAAAGCTGAGAAAAATCCTAATTCTAATTTAGACATAGACAATGGAAAACATCCTTGGTTACTGTTTGTTCCACTCTATATCCATTTAGATGCTATTTCTCCTGTCAAAACCACAATCCACAGAAAACTTGGAACTTGATACTTTTCACTATGACACTGGTAGATCTTTCTGATTATCTGTACAAATGCTAAGCAATAAGAATTGAGAAGGGTGGTTTCTAGAAAGTACCATTGCCTTCTGATTAAAGCTGGGTCTGTGTGTTGGTACGGATGTTCATAACCACCACATAAGTGGCAGATAATACAAGCCAAGGTATTGAAAGCAATGAGCAAGGAGACTCTAGCAAAAGTATCCAGAAACCTGAGCCAAAAATGACAGAGGTTCCTTAATGCTGAGTATTTTTGGAAATCAACATACTTTCTCAGTTTGGGTTAGTTTTTCTGTTTGTAAGAGCCAAATATAATCATAAAAATAAAATATACAAGCATTGGTATGTTTTTAAAATCATATTATGAACCATATTTTGAAATAAAATAGGGAAAAATTAATCCTAAGCCCCTAATATTTTGCATGAATTTTAAGTTTTTAATTGTTATAGTTTTCACATGCAGGGTGCCCCTGAAGCACTTATGTGAGGAAGTCATTCCCCATCTAAAGGCACCTAGAATGCAAACCTTATCTCACACTGGCTGTGCACAGCATGGCTTTGGATGATGACAGAGAATAGACAAGCTCCCTCAAGTGGACCATCTATGGTAGAAGGTTGGAGGCTATTGAGTGGGAAGGGGAAGGAGAGAAGGAACAGACTGAGCACACATTAATGTTCCACCTCATCCGAGTGATGGTATGATCATTCTTAGTGTCTGTTAGTAAGAAAGCCATCACAAATATTGGCCTGTCAAACTTTGATTTATAAGGTATCATGCATTTTGACATTTTCATTATTATGTTTTAATAATTTCATACATAGGGTACTGTTCTGAACTAACATAATAGTCAACTGTTCCTCATGAAAACTGGCTATACATTAGAACAGCTATTGAATGCCTGATCCTTTCATTGTGAATAAGTACAGAACCAAACTTCAGATCATAGAATTATGAAACAATTAGAAACATGAAATATAAATACCTACACTTAGAAACAGAAAATTAAAATGAACATAAATAACTCAGACATACCCATCACTGACAGGCTAAATTTTATTTAGTATTGTCTCTTGAGGTTTTGAAGAATATAGAGAACATTAAATTATATTTTAACAATCTCCATTTGACAACTTTTGAAAACTGGAACAAGGCACATATGTGCTACATCATCTGTAAAACACAGTCATCTATACAACAGCATAGGCGGTGTACATGGAGGAGGAGGGGAGAAATAGTCTGACGGCATTTCTGTTTGGATTAGCTTTTATTTATTAATAAAGCAAAGATTGTCTTTCTTATTCAAGGCACTTGGGTACAAAAAACTTTAATTTGTGAAAAAAAATGTTAACTGAAAAGATACAATGTAATTGTTGAAACATACATCCACACACACACATGCAGATGTATGCACAAATTCACGCACGTGCACAAACATACACACCAATTTAGAATGAATAAAATGTAAAAATTGAAGGAAATGGACTGACAAATTTTATGCTAAACACTGGAAATACATCATTTCTTCTAAGGCATTAGGATACTGCATTGTTAAGCTGATATATCAATATATCTGTGTATCTGGTAGACTGTTTAACCAAGTATTTGTGTACATAAGAGTGAAGTTTTATATTTATATATATATATATATATATATATATATATATGGTTTATCAATCATTGTTCAATTATCTGGACACTTTTATAGATTAAATAGCCCAGAAAGCATTTTCATAACTCGGTACACTTGCGTACTGTCAAGTCCTGGCAACTTCTCGCTCTTCTGATATTGAAAATACACACCAAGGTAGAAATTCTGCAGGCCAATGGATTTAAGTGTGGATATGATTAGTTTATTATCAGCATAACTAACACAGCATAAGCTGCTTAAAGATTTAGAGGCAAGACACAGCTAAAAGGTTTATTCTACTATCTACGCAAAATATATACAAGTTTTATTTGTAAAAATATTGGGAATATGAACCATACACATTAATAGAAGGCAACATAGCTTGTATGTATATGTCTACCTGTTCCCATGTTTACACTCCATTCACGCGTACACGTACATATACAGACATTTTAAAGTGTTTAGAAGAAACTCACAAGAAAAAGTGTCATCTCAATGAGATACTGAAAAATTTGTATTTAAAATTTGTCTTTGGGGCAGCTTTACAAACTGTAAACAAAGTGAGAACATTGCTAAGGTAAGTTTAAAATATTTTTTGATGGGAAAGAAATGCACGGAAATATAAATTACTCAAGAGAAAAAAATAGCTTAGGTTCTTGAAAACTAAATTTACAAGTATTTAAATATTAATGCAATGGACTCAGGTGAAACTTTGAAAATTAAAAAAAGAAGCTATTAAAATCATACAAAATATTTAGGTTCTTGGACAATATGGAAATGCTCATTTACCTATTCTTACAATGAAAATGTTTTTGTTATGAAATATCTGAAAGGCATTTGGGCAATAGAACAAAATAAATTTTAAACTGATTGTAAGGGATGAATTACAGTTTATTTTTCCAGAAAAGAATTGTTAGCACATCAATGGTACAGTTGGGAAGAATGCATACCTTCAAGTTATCTTGGCAGAAGACAAGATCAGGAGAAGAAGCATTGTAAAGCCATCCATATTTTCCAAGAGTTTAGGAATAATGCAAAATGCACTGGCTGAAGTCAAAAGTCACTAAGATAATAGGAAAACCGTTCCTTGAGTAAGTTACATTTGAGCTTCAGAAAACATCAAATCCAAAACAAGAACGTCAAACAAAACTGATGATGTCAACTTTCCTAAATCAGCTCCTAGTGTACACAAAAAAAGTTATGGATATATGCAGCAGATTTTAGCAGAATGTGTTTCTAAAAATATTTTTTTTTTACTTTTACTTTTTTTACTCTTTTCTTTTCTCATTGAGATTAGAAAAAAGTGCAAAGTATACATATGTGACTTATAAACAGAAAATGAAACTTTCCTCATAAAATATTAAGAAAAGAAATATATTTATAATATATGAATTAAAAAGTTGTAATAAGAAATGGCAAAATAATCAAAAACAGAGAAGAAAAGAACCAGAAATAATAGAAAGCAGCAGAAAGAACACGGGGCTTCAAAACTTTAGTAACATGTTTAAGATAATGAGTAAGTTCTAAATAAATAACCCTTACCTCTTATTTCAAATAGATTTGAGGTAGTTCGTATGGAAAGCCAATATGACAGTGTCTTTGTAAAAAATGTGTAAAAATGAGCTAAAATTTATGGACAAAATAGAAACATCATGTGGGGAAAGTGTCAAAATAAAACACATACTAAAACACACAGCAAGCACTATAACTTCACATTTGTCGGAACACCAGCCAAGGCCAAGGACAAATGCAAGAGCTAACACAATCTAATAAAAGGAGGTGGAGGTTTATAAAAACAAGGCACTTATATTCTGAACACCGGGATAGATTATTAAAACATAGCATGAAGGCATTTTTCAAAATTGACATTATAAAGAGTTTCTCAGTTGCATAGATAGGACTTTCATAACATCAGCATCTAGTGAAAAACATAAAACTACATCACATTGAACCACATGGGTGCAAGGCTGTTTAAGATCAATTTAAATGTCCATAAACAGCATAGATGGATGTATATAACATTAGGAAGTAGAAAAAGTAAGCCTTTACTATAGAAGTAAAACTAGACATTAAAAAAAAACAAGCAGATTACAGTAAACACATAAAAAGTGTAAGAACCAAAATGAAACAAAACCCCAGAAAGTTCTAACAGCATCTTAAGATAGAATAAAACCATATACATCAGTAAATGTGCATGCATGTATATTAAAACTTTGGCTTGGAGGGATTAATCCAGAAGTGAACTATGTGATTTAGCTGAATTCTATCTACCAATTTCCACATTTTTGAATTGGCAACAAAATTATGTTAAGATTGCTGTTAGTTTAAAAAAATTAAATTTGTCGTGGACAATTTTCATAGGAGAAATTAGATATTAACACACATAATATCACAAGATATTAACCTGAAAGAAGAAAATCTTCAATAGATACAAGTATTCACTTCACGTAATTCAAAATATAATATAAATGTAACCAATTAAACAGTTCTAAATAGTAGAAAATAAGAATTGAAAAAAAAAATGAAGATATGCCCTGTAAAAAAAAAAACCAAGTTTCTAATGCACATTTTTTCATTCACATAAAATGAAATCTTTTTGTGTATACACTTCGTTGCACGATTGCAATGAATTAAGCAGCCACTGAGTTTTGAAGATTACCCTTCCTTATAGCACCCGAAAGATGGAGAGCAGTATTGTTCTCCTAGCTGCTGCTCGTATTGCGAGGTAGGCTCATGTTGGGCTCAGTGCTTCTGACCCAGTGCAATGTTGAGGGGTTTGGAGCCAAGGATGCGGCCATTCATCTCAGCCATTGCTTTAGCTGCTGCCTCCGGAGAGAAGAAGCAGATCAAGCCAAAGCCTTTGCTCTGCCCTGCTTCCTGCATCACTTTAACTCTGCAAATGGACCCAAAAGCAGAAAACTCCTTGCGCAGTGTTTCATCATCGATGGTGTCATCCAGGTTCTTAATGTAGAGCTTAGCTGCCTGACGTGCACGGATCCTTTCCTGTTTCATCTGCTCAAACATTTCCTTTAACTCAGCCTGCCGTTCTACCTTCTTCTGGGCTCTTCCTACAAAAACCGTCTGCCCATTTATGTCCTGTCCATTCATGTCTTCAACTGCATTTTTCGCAGCCTCATGGCTATCAAAACTCACAAATCCAAAGCCTTTGGACTTTCCAGTGGCATCTTTCATCACCTTAACACTCAAAGTTTGGCCATATTTGCTGAAAACTTCCCTGAGCTTCTCATCATCTATGTCATCTCCAAAGTTTTTGATATACACGTTAGTGAAATAGCTGGGTTTGTCTCTGAGCTCAGCCTCCCGATCCTTCCGGCTTTTGAATTTGGCCACGAACAATGTGCTCTCCCTCAGCAGCTTCCCATTCATCTCCTCAATGGCCCTGTCTGCTGCTCTCTGGTCCTGGTAGTGCACGAAGCCATAGCCCTTGGAGCCTTCTTCATCAGTCATCACCTTGGAGGACATGATCATTCCAAAAGGTGAGAAGTGTTCATACAAGGTTTTGTTATCAATGGATTTGTCCAGATTCTTGATAAACACATTCCCAATTCCCGATTTTCTTAGACAAGCATCTCGTTGAGACCACATGAGACGGATAGATTTACCTTTGATTACGTCAAAGTTCATGGTGTTTAGGGCCTTCTGGGCATCATTCACCTGCAGAAAATTCACATAGGCGTAGCCTAGGGAACGTTGGGAAATCAGGTCCCGGCAGATTCGGATGGACAACACCGGCCCCACTGTGCTGAACTTCCTGAACAGCACGTCCTCCGTGACATCTTCGTGGAGGTCACCTACATACAGGGAAGCTGCACGGTACTTAGCTTCCAGACTCATGTTTTTCTTCTTGGCTTGTTTGCTTTGTTTCCTTCTTTTCTACCCCAACACTAACAAGCCTATGGCCTGAAGCTCCCAGGGATGTATCTTCCTGCAAGAGGGGAAGAAGCTCAGTCACAACTCAGGACCTGCACAGTGGCCCCCAAAGATCACTTAGAGGTCCAGCTGCAGGGTCAGTTGCACTTTCCTTGATCCAGGCAACACCTAGTCAAAAGATGCCAGAAAAACCAATGTCCTCTCCTGGTAGTTGGCAATCTGCCTTCAGCTCTCAGCCTCACACTTTCCTTCCCTTCCAAGTCAGCAACAACTTACAAGTAGCTGGCCAGGACAGGCCCTCCATCTGCCTCCATCCCAGCAGCTGGTGGCAGGTTTCCAAGCACAAACAGGCCGTGTGTTCCCTTGGCTCAGCCTTCCAGCCAAGCCTGCAGCCTGGAGCGAGCAAGCCGGCGGCGGGGACCTGCAGCCCAGGCCCAGCGCAGGAGGCCCCAGTCTGTCCTGCGCAGGGAGCCGGACCCACCCCGCCTGCCCCGCGGCTGAGAGCGCGCCTGGGCCGCGCGTCCTTGGCCACCCACCCCGCACCCCGGTGGCCGGAGGCGCCCGGGAGGATCCTGGCTGAAGACTGAAGCTCACCAGGTTATGAACAGCAGGCCGGCAGGAACCCGGAGCTTGCTGGCTAGCACTGTTAGCTCTTTCACACTTTGGGAGGACCGTGTTCCTCCCCCGCCCCGGCCTCCGGCTGCTGGGTTCACGGAAGGAGGCGGCGTCATGGGTGGAGAAAACGGCTGGGGGTGTGGCCGGGCAACCCACCACCAGGCTGCTCCCCCCCGGGTCTGTTTTGTCCAAGCCAGTCCTCTGAAGCAAAGATCTGGATCCTGGAAGTCCTGTAAACACCCTGGGATGGCCTCGGCCAGGTCCCGACAGCGCAGCTAGTCCAGCAACTTTCTGCAGAATCTGCACGCCCTCCTTCCCAGGAAACTCAGAGCCTCACTCGCTTTTCCTTGCGAGGTCAACTTTTAAAAGGTTTTCTTTTTAAACAGCAGATTCAACCGTACTCGAAGAAAACTTTTCCCGGGCATCTCTTCCGGTAGTCTAGGATTCTCTTTTTCACACAGTTGCACCGTCTCACGATCTGCTAGCTGATTACAACAGACTCCATTCAAGAAACATATGCTATGTGTATTTTATTTTCAGAGATTTCTGGGAAGGAGTGATTTACAGGGTGCCCACTATGTATTGAATACCTCACCCTGTGGACTAGATGAGGGAGTTACTGAAGCTGTCTGGAGATGGTGCTTAACTCAGTGTGCAGTAGATGTTAAATAAATTAATAGATTCAGAAATGTTGACAAAGTATCAAGAGTATAATTGATTCCTTGAAATAGTGGCTCCACTTCCTTTAATATTAAATTAAAAAAAATATGATTTGTAGAACATCTTACAATTTAAGTTATGATACCCTTAGAAAATCAAAATTATTTACCTGAGTAATTGAACTGGTCAGAGACCAAAAACAACAATAAATTTAATATGTTGCAAAAGTTAATCAACATAGACATTGCCTAAAAACCTTAGTTAAAAGAAGATTCTAGTCCAATAGCTGAAATGCATGGGAGATTCAACAGTTCTAACTAATGAGACATAGACAGTCTGCGGCACTCTGATTTACATGTTAGGTAAAAGGATTTTGTATCTAATGAGTCCAGAATTAATGGGGTGTTTTCTAATGTAACTAGAAAAATAATATCTACTTCTCCTAGGGAGGAAAATGGCCTTGTCTTAAAAACCATTGTCAACGCACTTTAAAAAGTACTCCAATTTTCACTATAAAATAGAAATTTATGTTAGCTTACTTAAAATTTATTATGTAGGATACTAGAATATCTCATCCAATATGTGACAGAGTGTTGAAGAACAATTATAAATAAACAAATTATGAAACTGTCTCCTTTCTAATGATTTACCTGAAAGGAGAACAAAAAATTTTTGTAAAAAAAAAAAAAAAAAAAAAAAATGTCATTGGTCTCCTGTCTACAAAGGAACTCAAAGCCAAGCAATGAGAACCTTGGGAAGCTGTAGGTGGTACTAGGGCGTCTCCATTATTCAGAAGAGTGTTTGCCTAGTATCTTGCTTTGCAAATACTTTTTAATTTAAAGACTCAGAATACCTTTCTGCATTTGCTTTCCCAGTTCTGTGAAAATACTCTATTCTAAACTGGATCTCAAAACCATTTCTGTGAAATCTACTCCTTAGCTGTATCTTCCATTAGAAAATGGATCTACAATAAGTGTGCATTTGTTTCTCTATTTAAATCTATGAAATCTATTTCTTGTTTATGGGTTAGTTCCAACCAAAAGTCCATAAAGTGCTGGAATAAGTTATTCCAGTATAGTAATGGATTTATGATAACTTACAAACAAAGCTTGATTGACCATATTTGTCTTCTGATCATCATTGAAGTGTTGTTTCTTCTTAAAGAATTGTTTGTAAAAACAGGTGATTGTGTTCTAAGCTATAATTTTCAAGGTGTACAGAACACAATATTACAGATTTGTGAAATATGTCAGCATGAATTTTAAATTTGAGACAATGCCACTGCAATCAATTAATATAAGAATGCTTTCATTTTCTATTTTTCTTTTTTATTGGTTATTTTATTTATTTACATTATACATGTCACCCCTCTTCTCAGTTGCCCCTCCACATACCCCCTATCTCATCTTCTTCTCCCCTGCTTCTGTGAAGGTGTTCTCTCACCCACCCACCTACTCCTACCTCACTGCTTGAGCATTCCCCTACACTGGGGAATTGAGCCTTCACAGGACCAAGGGCCTCTCCTCCCACTGATGAACTACAAGGCCAATGTCTGCTACATATGTGGCTGGAGCCATGGGTCCTTCCATATGTACTCTTTCGTTGGTGGTTTAATCCATGGGAGCTCTGGGGGTACTGGTTAGTTGATGTTGTTCTTCCTATGGGGTTGCAAACCCCTTCAGCTCCTTAACTCCTTTCTTTAACTCCTCCATTGGGGACCCTGTACTCAGTCTGATGTTTGGTTGCAAGCATCTACATCCCTGTTAGGCTCTGGCAGAGCCTCTCAGGCGACTGCTATATCAAGCTCTTGTTAGCAAACACTTCTTGGTATCTGCCATAGTGTCTAGGTTTGGTGTCTGAGGATGGGATGGATCCCCAGGTGGGGCAGTCTTTGCATGGCCTTTCATTCAGTCTCTGCTCCACTCTTTGTCGCTGTATTTCCTTCAGATTGGAGCATTTCTGACTTAAAATTTTTAAGATGGATGTGTGGCCCCATCCCTCAACCAAGAGCTGTAACTAACCTCTGCATATGGTTTCTTCAGGTTCCTTTGTTGGGTTGGATCCTGGGAGCCTCTTGCTTTCTTTTCATTGTCTGTTTCGTGGAATAATTTGAGAAGTACTAGCAGTAATTATTCTTTGAAAGTACGGCAGAATTCTGCACTAAAACTTTCTTTCTGTCCCTGGTTTTTTTGTTTATTGTTGTTGGGGTTTTTTGGGTTTTTTTTGTTGTTGTTGTTGTTTTTTGTTTTTTTTTTTGTTTTTGGCTTTTAATGAGCGGTTCTATTTCCTCAGGAGTTATAGATCTATTTAAATTGTTTATTTGATCTTAATTGAAATTTGTAATTGGTATGTATGAAAAAAAATTTCCATTTCTTTTAGAGTTTTGATTTTTGTTGACTACAGGTTTTTGAAGTATGACCTAATGATTCCTTGGTTTTGTTCATTGTCTGTTATTGTGTCCTACTGTTTGTGTTTTTGTTAATTTGGATATTCTCTCTCTGCCTTTTAGTTACTTTGTATAAAAGTTTTTCTGTCTTGTTGATTTTCTTAAAAAAAAAAACATTTGCTCCACTTACTTTTGTGTTGTTTCTTTGTTGCTACTTTATTGATTTTAGGTAGGAGGTTGATTATTTTCTGCTCTCTGTTCAGTGTGCTAGCTTCTTTTTGTTGTAGAGCTTTAAGGTGCACTGCTAAGTTACTAGTATGAGATCACTTTAATTTTTTTATGATCACATTTATAGCTATGAATTTTTCTCTTAGCACTGCTTTCATTGTGTTCTGTGAGTTTGGGTATGTTGTGCATGCATTTTCACTGAATTCAAGAAAGTTCTTCAGTTCTGTCTTTATTTCTGCCTTGATCCAATAGTCATTCAGTAGAGAGTTGTTCAGTTTCTACAAATGTGTGGGCTTTTCCTTGTTTCTGTTGTTGATATTGAACTTTAATCCATGGGGGTCTGATATGATACAAAGTGTTATTTCAATTCTTGTATCAGTTGGGACTTACTTTGTGACCAAGTATGTGGCCAATTTGGACAAAATTTCTGGAGGTATTGAGAAGAAGGTATATTATTTTGTGTTTTGGTAAAATGTTTTGTAGATATCTGTTATGGCCATTTGATTTATAACATCTTTTTGTTGTTGCTGTTTTTGGGGGGTTTTGTTGTTGTTGTTGTTGTTGTTGTTGTTGTTGTGTTTTATTTTTTCAAGACAGCATTTCTCTGTGTAGCCCTGGCTGTCCTAGAATTCACTCTGTAGACCAGGATGGCCTTGACCTCAGAATGGATGACCAGTCCATTGGTGATAGTGGTGTAATAAAATCTCCCACTATTAATGTGTGTGGTTCAATTATTATTTAAATTTTCAAAATGTTCCTTTTACAAATCTAAGTGTACTTGCTTTGGGGAAATAAATGTTCAGAATTGAGATGTCATTTTTTTTTTGTGGATTTTTTTTCCTTTCATAAATGTTCACAAATGGTTGGAAAACACTTAAATGCCAGAAAAGCATTGCAGAAATCCACTTGCCTCTGCCTTCCAAGTCTTGGGATTAAAGGCATGCACCACCACCACCTGGCTTATAATATCTTTTAACTTCTTATTTTTCTCCTTGGTTTTTGAGTGGATGACCAGTCTGTTGGTGATAGTGGTATAATAAAATCTCCCACTACTAATATGTGTGTGGTTCAATTATTATTTAAACCATCAAAATGTTCCTTTTACAAATCTAAGTGTACTTGCTTTGGGAAAATAAATGTTCAGAATTGAGATGTCATTTTTGTGGATTTTTTTCTTTTCATAAGTGTTTCACAAATGGAATACATATAAACACCAGAAATGCATTGCAGAAAATGCAACTCCCCTTTATGTTAAAAGGCTTAGACAGATCAGGGATACATAGGACATACCTAAACATAGTGAAGACAATTTACATCAACCACTAGTCAAAATCAAATAAATAGAGAGAAGTTCAAATCCATTCCACTAAAATTTGGAACAGGAAAGGGCTCTCTACTCTGTCCATATCTTTTCAATATAGTACTTCAATTTCTAGTTAGAGCAATGAGACTACTAAAGGAGATCAAGGAAGCCAAAATGGAAAGGAAGAAATCAAAGTATCATTATTTGCAGATAATATGATAGTATACATAAGCAACCATAAAAAATTTACCAGAAACCTCCAACAGCTGAAAGTTAGTTACAGCCAAATGGCTGGATTCAAGATTAACCCAACATTTGCCCTCCTATATACAAAACTAAACAGTAAGTGAACTGAGAAAGATATCAGGAAACAACAACTTTCACAATAGTTAGAAATATTGTAAAATATATTGGGTCAAAACTAACCAATGAAGTGAGGGACCTGTATAAAAAGAAATTCAAGACTTTCAAAAAAGAAGAAGAAGAAGAAGAAGAAGAAGAAGGAGGAGGAGGAGGAGGAGGAGGAGGAGGAGGAGGAGGAGGAGGAGAAGAATTAGAAAAAAAACATCAGAAGGTAAATCAGAAGAAGAGCTCTCATCCTCATGGAACATTAAGATTAATATTGCAAAAATGCACATTTTAACAAAAGCAATATGTAGAGAGCCACACTAAGCCGGCAGCCTCCATTACAAGATAGCGCCGGCATCCGGTTTCTTCTCCCCTTAACACGTAGTCTGTGCATGTGCCTAGGGCCAGAGCACGCTAAGTCTCAGCCCATCTGCGCATGTGCTAGGGCCGAAAGGCGCCAAGTCACAGCCTATCCCGTGGCGTCTCATGAGGTAATGAGCAAACAGCCAATCAGAGATGAACACGCCGCTCCAGGGTGTATATAAACAGTGCATTCTCCAGGGCTCTCTCTCTCCTCGCCACAGGGTAATAAAGGTTTGTCGGAGAAGGATCCTGTGTGTGTGTCCGTGTGTTCCTGCCGGCGGGAAAATAGCGCGGACCACAGCAATATACAGATTCAACACAATCCCCATCAAAATTTCAACACATCATTTATATTCTTTAAAAGAACAGTACTCTACTTCATATGTAAAACAAAAACATTCCCAGTTTAGCTAAAACAATTCTGGAAGTATCACCATCCCAGATTTCATGTAGTTCAATACTGCCATAGTAGAAAAATCCACATGATAGTGGCAAAATTATGAGAGGTTGATCACTGGAATCCAATCATAGAACCAGACATAAATCTACAATCTGTGGAGACCTGATCCTTTCAACAAACCAGAAATATACAATGGAGAAGGGAGAGCTAATATTATTGGTATAAATAGAAGTCAGCATGAAAAATGCATTAGACTCATATCTATCTGAATCAAAGACTTCAACATAAAACCAGATATAGTGAATGTGATAAAATAGAAAGTGGGGAATAACCTTGAACTCACTGGTAGAAGAGACAACTTCTTGAACAGAAAATCAAAAGTACAGGCACTAAAATCAACATGAAATGGAAAAGCTTATACAAGGCAAAGTATACCATCAATAGGACAAAGGGGCAGCCTATGGATTGGGAAAAGATCTTCACCAACCCTACATGCAACAGAGGGCTAATATCCAAAATATACAAAGAACTCTGAGTCTCTTAGTAATGGGGGGCTATAAAGCCTGGCCATTTTCTCAAATCAGATAAGACTTGCAGTAGAGGTACTGGGACACCTATCGAGGCACAAAACCTTCAACATACAATTTTGTTCTGCCTATGAGATTGGCTGGGGTAAAAGTGGCATGGAAACCATGGGGGTGGCTAACCAATGACGTATTTACCTTAAGACTCATGCCTTGACCTGGAGCCTCTGACTCTTCCCCATGAAACTGTCTAGAGGGCCAGGTCACAGTGGCTGAATTTACCCAGTAACCAGGATAGAACCAAACATGACTGGCAAAAAATAAAGTCGATGAAATGATTCTTTATGGTATTCTACTGCACTCAATAGAGTAGAGCCTACCATAATCTTCTTCAGACAGGCTTCATCCACCAACTGGTGAAAACAGATGCCAGACCTACAAACAAACATTAGACAGAGCTCATGGATAAAGGGGAGGAAGAATTGTTGGAGCCAGATGGGTTAAGGACACTACAAGAAAACCCACAGAATCAACTAAACTGGACTCACAGGGAATTCTAGAAACTGAACTGATACCAAAGGAATTTCCCTACTTTGATCTGACCTAGGTCTTCTACATATATGTCATGCTTGTATAGTTTAGTCTTCTTGTGAGACCACAGACAGTGGGGATGAGGTCTATCCCTAACACTTTTGCCTGCCTTTGTGGCCTATTTTCAGAAACTCAGAGAAAATTTTCATTCTGTGTTTTCAGATTCATTACAGTTTATTTCTGTAGAAAAATTACATTCCTGATTGACTGAGCACCTCTAATGATATTCCCAGAGAGAAACACTCTTTACTCAGAACAAGTTAAGGTCATTTCAAAGATTGTCAGCTAATTTAGGAGTAGTTGCCCAATCAGAGAAAGCTGACCAATCAGAGAAATATTTGACAGAATGATTCAAAGATGGTATATATACAATTTCACCAGAACAGACAGGAAAGAGAGGCCATTTAAGAGACCTGAAGGGAAAAGAGTCAGTTCAAAGAATTCAGTTTGGACAGTTCGGTTTGGTTTGTGGAGTTCAGAGGCAGTCCTTCCAAGTAGAGCAATTTAGCCAGAAGCTGAGACAGGGAAATTTGAAGGAATCATTTTGGAAGGATTTTGGGCCATAACAACTGAGTTAAACCAGCTATCCAAATTTCACAAAGAGCAGAAAGGATGAGATTATTCAGCAGTAAGTCTTGAAAAATGAATCATTCTAGGCCTAGAATGTTTCCTGCAAATGGAGCCAGGAAGCTAAAGCCTTCAAGGTCTGGGCTTACAGATTAGTTTGTACAGAGGCTAGAAGTTTCCAGACTTTGGCCTAACGATAGCTCAAGCTATGTGTTTATAAAGCTTGGGTATGGCTGTTATCGTATCACTTCATCTGAAGAAATTAAAGTATCATTTACAACCAGCTAAGGCTGTAACCAGTTTAGAGTGTGTGATTATCTTTCCATTGCTATGCCCAGCTACAGTGGGTAGGAATCATTTAAGATGCAACATTTTACTTTGGTATAGCTTCAGGGAAGACCTAGAATTTTCCTAATTGCTAAAATTGTTCTTAAGGCTTGACATCATTTTCATGTAGTTTTTAAACTTCTATCTTCAAATCAAAATGCAAAATGCTTTTTTCAGGTATCAATTTTTGGAATGTTACTTTGGTGTGTACCACTATTTTCTGATTCTTACAGCTATTTCCAAATATCAAGAAAACAATTAATTGAAGTATATATCATTTGATCAGCCTATTAATATTCATGTTCTCTCTACCAAAGTTAATACATGTTCAAAAACAGAAGCTCAGTTATTGCTATATTCTAAAAGCTAGGAACAAAGATTGGCACACCATTTGTTCTTAGATCTTGGGCTCAGAAATTGGCAAACAATTCTGTGCGAATATCACAATTTTTTCATTAAGATATAAGTGAAGATACAGAATTGTTTGTTGTTGGACATGGTTTATACCATTATTATAGTTAATAGCTTTTAAAATGGGGAAAACAATTGTCTTTTAAGTAAAGATCCAGTGTGTTTATAGCCTTGCAAACTAGGAAGTTATGTTCTCTTTGGAGCACTGAGAAGTCACACGTTCTGCCCATTCTAAAAGCATCAGTTTTTTAAGCTCTAAATTTCTCTCTTCTTTTATTATTGGTGCCTCCTGGGACTATGTTCTCCTTTCAGTTTCAGTGTGAGCTTAGGGGAGTTTGATAGGCAAGTGCTATCATACTGGCTACTGCCCTTGCCATTAAAAATAGTATTGAATTGGACTTAGCAGCATTGATTTCCTTTATCAATAACCAAGAAGCAATTGATTGTGATGTTTTCTTTACAGTAGAGCAAAATTCAAGGTACTTTTTTACTCTTTATTGGCAATGAAGACAGGATCATGTCAGAGACAGCGCTTTTAGAAAATACAGACTGAGCCGGGCGGTGGTGGCACACGCTTTTAATCCCAGCACTAGGGAGGCAGAGGCAGGTGGATTTCTGAGTTTGAGGCCAGTCTGGTCTACAGAGTGAGTTCCAGGATAGCCAGGGCTATACAGAGAAACCCTGTCTCGAAAAAAAAAAAAGAAAGAAAGAAAAAAGAAAAAAGAAAAAAGAAGAAAAGATAAGAAAAAAGAAAAAAAGATACTGAAGATACTCAAGAA
Organism: Montemys delectorum; assembly: GCA_019843815.1. Lineage (NCBI taxonomy): Eukaryota > Metazoa > Chordata > Mammalia > Rodentia > Muridae > Montemys > Montemys delectorum. The sequence continues at coordinate 22,230 of JADRCD010176322.1, forward strand.
GAGAATTATGAAAAGAAAACAAGAAGAATTTACATTTGACAATAATTTTTTTTACCAATTAAAAAACATATAGTTTGTCTTTTTTTCTCAAAGGTAAACTGGATCTTATAGTGCTATTCAAATGTGTTAGTATCAGCTCATAGGTTTTATAGCTGAATAAATTCATATGCTCAACTCAGAGTTTTTCTGATTCTTTGATAGAAATGAGGGATCAGAGAAAAGTGAAGGTTATAGGAAGCTAAGGTAAATGAAACAATTGTTTATTAGTAGACCTTGAGTAAATTTAATATATCAATCTGTTGATTTTATACCTTAACTGACTACTCCTGGAAGAACTAATTTTTTACTATGAAATTATATATTAACTACTTAAATGTTCATATACAAAAGCATATTAAAATTAACCTTCAATAAAAAATTATCCTGTGGTCATAGATGACTGCATCTTACAAAACATCTTAGGCTCTTGGAGAGCACCCTTATTAAACATCACTCACTTAAGACATTGATAACATCAGTCCCATGGCTGCATTTCACAAAGGAGACTGTCATAAAAGTTCCACTAGATAGATAGATGTCTTTTATGTTTCATAGCCTTGGGATTTGGAGGCTATATTATATTTTGTCTATTCCTGGTAACTCTGTAGAAGTGACTCCTATAAGAATGTTCACTACTTCTCAATTGTACCACTTCCAAGGGAGAGTATTGCTGTCTTTTTTATTGTCTATTGGGACCAGATCATAGCTTTGTTAACTAGAACATTATACTTTGCTGTTGACCTTTTGACCCATGTAGTTTGTAGTGTGATAAACTAAACTTCTTATCACAAGTGCATTCAATGTGAACCTGATATTCAAGATACCCAATGGCATTCCATACCCCATCCTATTTGAAGATATAAAGTATCATTTAGATTTGACATGTTCTCAAAATTCCTTCCTTAGTTATTCCTGGTCACAAATGTAGAAGGAATTTTGCACCTTAAATGTGGCTGTTGTCTGTGAAAATCTCCTTTGGCTACATCGAGGATAATGCTCAGATTTAATCGTTAGAGACGATATAGACTAATGTGTCTTATGGAATATCTTTGGCTCTTGCAGAATATCCTTATAGTCTCACATACTTGTCATGAACCTACACATTCTCAAGATTGTCATTTTTATTCTACATGTAATTATTGCCTTTTCTGTCTTTAAATGCCATCACCATAATAGGCTGATTGATAACTTTTCCTAGAATTAGCCTGTCCAAGTTGTACCCAGTAGGATCAAATGTTACTCCATTGCAGCCAGCTGGATACTCTTGGTGGACTGGCAAGTTTCTATGCCATATTGATAATGGCCATTTATTTTGTGCACAGCTCACGAAATCTTTCAATTCTCATCCATTCTGAATATAATAGCAGCCATATGGACATTGTATGTTGCATAATGTCCTTATCTCTCATATAACTTCCCCTCATGGAGAAATTGTTTGGTTGTCAGTAGGGAATGTTTGTCAAAATGTGACATTCCAGTTTCTATAGTGGACAATAATTCTTTGTTCATGATAGAGAGTAACATATTAACTACCCAGGAAACATGAAATTTGGGGGATATCTTGTGAAGAGAGAAAGGTCAATGATCTTTTTTCTTTTCAAAATACTCTGCAAAGCTATTCACAAAGAAAAAAATGGATAGGCTTGCTTTTCCAGAACTGTGAAAAGTTCTCACTTAAATAACTGCTTTATCTTGAATTCTTTACTACTTGAAAATCTGACCAATGGTATTCCATTATATTCACTGTGCAGTCTATAAATGTGGTAGCCAGAAACATCAGTTCCTGAAACTTCCAACCCAAAACAACAGTGTATATTTTAGATGTTGGTCATTATACATAGTGTTAATTTATTTAATGTAGCAAATGAGTGGAACCCAAATACTGGTCACTATAATAAGGTCATGTGTTGGACTGACTGATGACAGGCTATTTTTAATTAATAACATTCACTTCAAAGTGAACATGGGATTTAAAAATGTACCAGATAGTTAGCCAATACCTTATGTTGTAAAGTCACATGAGGTACAAATATTTTAATGATATAATTCCTAATTTTATCCAAATAGCTACATGAATTTATGGGGTAGTTTACTCTATATTCATTTTCAATAGCTGATGTTTTAGGAAAAAAGTATTTAAGGCAATGTCAATCAAGATATCGCTCTTAAATAACATTTACAATTTCTATGAGACAAAATTTGGGTGATCTTCCCAGACATGTAAATGATGTATTATTGAGAAGTGGAAAGGAAATTTCTTTGGTTCTGATAGATACAGATTGTTTGCAGGATTGAATAATTTGGTGGACCTAAAAGAGTTTTTAACATACTGATAAATTTTACAATGCTATTTATTTAGCAAGTATACTTCAAACAATAAATACTGGGCAAATTGTGTAGACTTATTTCTTTAGTAGAACATACCATGATTTATTAGATGACGTTTGTGGGAAAAAATAAGGGAAGTTTACTGTCAAATAATGATTCACAAAGGTTGCTTTATTTATTTATGTGGCATTCTTTTTTCCTACAAAACATGCAGTTAATTGAATTGACTGTTATTTTTCCAGAATCTCTTGACTTGGGTAGTTATATGGTAGGAAATCATTGGAAAAACCAGACATCTAATAAAAGAAACAAAATATAGGTCTACTCTGTTGAAAACACTGTGTCTTGACCTATCCTAGAGGATCCACTGTACTCAGAGCAGCTGGAAAGAAGATCACCCCCCACCCCCCAAAAAAGTCCCAGAGCTGCAGCTAGGAGCCCAATGGACTCATGACCCATCACCCACCTAAACTCCTGCCTCCCCCTGACCCCAATACTACTCCCCTTCTGCCCATTCCACCTTGACCTTTCTGCTGGGGCAGACTCCTAGCTGGTCTGCTCCTATGAAGAGGCCATATCCTGGACATCCTAGAGAATCCTCTACATTTAGAACAGATGGGGATCTGATGCATACAGAATAGTTGGACAACAGTTTGAAGGCATGCAGGGCAACTGATCCAACAGATTAAAAGCCTCCCTGGAGTTCTGCTGCACACAGGGAAACAGAAACAACAATCCATAGGCACCCTGGAGAATAGCTTCACACAGTTCAACAGGTTGACTACTCCACTGAAGACACAACAGTTTGAAGGCCTCCCAGGAGATCTACTACAAGCAGGGCAACAGATCAGCAGCTTCTCTGCCACAGACCGGGGTTTCTTGCGGGGACCCCGTGTTCCTCGGGACAATGGGTCTTGGCCAAGTGTGCACGGGATTCGGCTGGGTCGGAAATCAGACGCGACACACAAAGTGTGTTATTTAAATATATTTCTTTAAAAATGGCATGAGACTCTTACAATCATTGCAAAAGAGATAATAAAAAATTTGGCAGCTCAGTAGTCAAGGTACATCTGAGTCTACCTAAAATATACTGGGTCTAAAAACAGCAGCCATCTCCTCTAGTCTGGTGCAGCACCCCCCAGGCTCTGAACACGCTTGGGCCACATGGGCCCAGCCAGAGTCCTGGGGGGCTGTGGACTGAGTCCAACTGCTCAATGCAGACTCTTCTATCTAGAAAAACTAACTGCTGCACACTGTCTCTCACTCACACACTCGGCTTAAGGTCCCGCCCATCCTAGGTAAAACCGCCCACTATGCTAATCTTCTGGGCTAGTAGAGAAGGTCTCTTGCTAATTTCTAGGAGTGGTTCAGCTGCAGTACTTGACTGAGAATGAGGATTCTACTTGACCTTGCCCTGGGATAAGTCTCTCATTCTGTGAGCTTCAATGCTGTATTCCCGTATTTCCCTAACAATACCAGAGGCAATGAGTCTGGGTGGGTAACATTCTTCACAGAACTTTCAGGCCAAGGTTTGGCTAGGATGTTGGAACATTGAAAAAAGGTCAGAGAGAAACGTCTGATTTTTTCTCTAGCTGTCATATTTTGGTGGACATCTAGCACAAGAGTACGAGGACATATCTGAGCTATCTCTGAGTTAGGGGGTACCAGGCAACAATGCGGGTGCAGGAGACTGTCTTTCCTTGAAGGTTTTGCCTCAAATACTGCAGTCACGAAAGGCCTGCATGGCACTTCTCTGTCCCTGTGAAGAGCCCCCAGTGGGAAGGCCCCACAGGTGGTTGGATACAGCTAGGGCCTCAGACCTACCAGGAGACCTGAAGCAACCCAGGGACAAAAAGAGGTAGATTACAGACAGTCACCCAGACCAACCAACATCAGGGATATCCATATAGTGAAAGGCAACAGAAACCAATATATGTGGGCATCTCCCACCATAGCAAAGCCTGAATACACCAACACAACTGAAAATTAGGAATCTGACCTAAAATCTTATCTCCTGTATATAATAGAATCCTTTAAGAATATCAATAACTCACTGAAAGAAATACAGGAAAACACAGGTAACCAGGTGAAAGAATTGAATAAATCAATTCAAGACCTAAAAGTGGAAGTAGAAACAATAAAGAAAACACAAATGTAGGCAAACCTGATGATGGAAAACTAGAAAAGAGGTAAGAAATTACAGATATAAGTATCACCAACAGAATACAAGAGATAGAAGAGAGAATCTCAGGTTTAGAAGATATCATAGAAGAGATTGACACAACTGTCAAAGAATATTCAAAGCATAAAAATCTCCTAATCCAAAGCATCCAGGAAATTCAGGACACAATGAAAAGACCAAATCTAAGAATAATAAGAATAGAGGAAAACAAAAATTCTCAGATCAAAGGATCATAAAATTTCTTCAACAAAATTATAGAAGAAAACTTCTCCACCCTAAATAAAAAGATAGCCATGAAGGTACAAGAAGTATATAGAACATCAAATAAATGGGACAAAAAATGAAAATCCTCTTGTTATATATTAATCAAAACACTAAACTCACAGAACAATGAAAGAATGTTAAAAGCTATAGGGGAAAAGAGCCAATAAACATACAAAGGTAGAACTATCAGAATTGCACCAGACTTCACAACAGAGACTATGAAAGCCAGAAGAGCTGCATAGAGGTCATACAGACTTTAAGAGAACATAAATGTCATCCCAGGCTACTATACCCAACAAAGATTTCAATCACCATAAATGGAGAAAACAAACTATTCCAGGACAAAACCAAATTCAAACAGTATCTATCTACCACTACAGACCTACAGAGGATCCTAGAAAGAAAACTCCAACACAAGTAAATTACCTGCACCAAAGAAAGGACAAAATATTAAACATCTCATAAAAAAGCTAAAAGGAGAGAACCACGAGCATATAAAGCCACTTACAAAAACAAACATAGCAGGAACCAACAGTCATCTTTCTTTAATGTCTCTCAATATTAAGGGATTTAACTCCCCTGTAAAAAGAAGAAGCTAACAAACTAGATGTGCAAACAAGATCTAGCATTTTGCTGCATACAAGAAACACACCTGAATATCAAAGACAGACACTAAGAATAAAAGGATGGAAAAAGGTCTTTCAAGAAAATGGTCTCAGGATACAAGATGGAGTTGCCATCTTAATATCCAATAAAATAGACTTTCAACCAAAAGTTATCAATTGGGATGAAGAAGAATACTTCATATTCGTCAAGGGGAAAATCAATGAAGAGAAAGTCTCAATTCTGAATACCTATGCCCCAAATTCAAAGAGCACCCAAATTCATAAAAGAAACTTTACTAAAACTCAAAACA
>JADRCD010176329.1:0-29549 GCA_019843815.1 Montemys delectorum
AGACAGGAGCCTAATATGACTATCCTCTGAGAGGCTCCCCCAGCATCTAAGCCAGATGCAGATACTCAGAGCCAACCAGCAGACTGGGCCTGGAAGAGTTAAAGAAAGGACTGAAGGAGCTGAAGGGGATTGCAACACCATAGGAAGAAGAGCAATAACAACTAAACAGACAACCCTACCCCAGAGCTCCTGGGACTAAACCACCAACCAAAGAGTATACATGTCTATAACTCCAGCTACATATGTAACAGAAGATTGCCTTATCTGGCATCAATAGGAGGAGAGGCCTTTGGTACTGTGGAGGCTTGTTGCTCCAGCATAGTAGAATGCTAGAGGAGTGAGGAAGGAGTAGGTGGGTGGGTGGGGGAAAAGTGGGGGGGGGATAGGATGGGGAGTTTCAGAGGGGAGACTGGGAAGGGGGACAACATTTGAAATGTTAATAAATAAAATAAGCAAATAATAAAAAATGAATAGGACCATGTCTCAATTGTTGGGGGCTTGGCTACGTTATATTAATGACTAATAGAGTTATTAAGTATCATACAACAACAGTAAAGTAAATGTATTAGAAAAATAAAGATATGTATATCAATAACACCCTAGGAGTCTGGGAAGAAGTTCCCAAAATAAATGGGCAATGATTTTTGTAATAGTTAGTATCTAAAGCATACTAATGAACAGTCCTCTTATTAAATTCAAAAAGAGGCCAGAATGGAGCTCAAAAATATTTTATCACTGATAAATTTGACATTGAAAAAACCATCTTGGATATGTAGTAAGAAGAAATTATTTAAACTGTACTCAAAATTAAGAAGTATTAGAGAGCTTCTGCCCAGTCCTTTCTGCTTGGGCAGAGTCCTAGCTAGTCTACTCCCATGAATACTCATCCTAGAGGATGCACTGCACTCAGAGCAGTTGGTAAGAACCCCTTCCCACAAGTTCCAGCCACCTGCCGGGAGCCTGGTGGACTTGGTACCCATCACCTACCAAAACCCCTGGGGGCACCTCCTCCAAATACCACTCCCCTTCCACCTGGTCCTTTCTGCTGGGACAGACTCCTAGCTGGTCGGCTCCAGTGAAGACACCATATTCTGACCCATCCTAGATGATGTACTGCAATCAGAGCAGTTGACTGCTAGCTGGTCTGCTTCTGTAAAGACACCATATCCTGAGCCACCCTAGAGGATCCCCAGCACTTGGAGCAGTTAATACCACAGCTTGAAGGTATACAGGCCAAGTGACCCAAGAGACTAAAAGCATCCCTGGAGTCCTGCTGCACACAATGAAACAGAAACCATAGTTCATAGGCCTACCCTGGAGAACATCTACACACAGCTTGACACAGGACAACAGCTTGACTACTCCAATGAAGACCCAACAGTCTGAAGGCCTCCCAGGAGATCTACTGCAGTCAAATCAACAGATCAGCAGCTTCTCTGCTCCTCTGAAGGGCCCCAAGTTGGAAGGCCCCACAGATAGTCTGCTACAGCCAGAGCTGCAGGCCTACCAGGAGACTTGAAGCAACCCAGGGACAAAAGAAGCAGACTCCAGACAGAGTCACCGAGACCAACAAACACCAGGGATATCCAGATGGCAAAAGGCAAGTGCAAAACCATAGGCAACAGAAGCCAATATATGTGGGCATCATCAGAGCCCAGTTCTCCCACCACAGCAAGCCCTGAATACACCAACACCCCTGAAAATCAGCAATCTGTCCTAAAATCCTATCTCATGAAGATAATAGAGTACTTTAAGGAGGATATCAATAACTCACTGAAAGAAATACAAGAAAATACAGGTAAAAAGATGAAGGAATTGAAGAAAGCAATCCAAGACCTAAGAGGGGAAGTAGAAAAAATAAAGAAAACACAAATGGAGGCAACCTGGAAATGGAAAACCTAGGAAAGAGGCCAGGAATTACAAGTGTAAGTATCACCAGCAGAATACAAGAGATGAAGAGAGAATCTCAAGTGTAGAAGATACTATAGAAGAGATTGACACAATTGTCAAAGAAAATTCAAAAGATAAAAAACTCCTAACCCAAAGCATCCAGGAAATTCAGGACACAATGAAAAGGCCAAATCTAAGAATAATTGGAGTAGAGGAGAATGAAGATTCCCAGCTCAAAAGACCTGAAAATATCTTCAACAAAATCATAGAAAACCCTTCCCCAACCTAAAGAATGAAATGTCCATAAAGGTGCAAGAAGCCTATAGTGCCGCAGGCCGGCCGATCTGGGCCTCCCTCAACCCGCGGGAGAAATGAGTCCTAGTCAGGTCGAAGTGGTGTAGGCGAAGAGTGACAAACAGCACACACAAGGGTGTGTGAATCTGAATGTATTTGTGCAAGGTGAAATTCAGGTTTAAGTAGCATACAGCAGGCGGGCAGAGGTTACAGCAAGGGGCGCAAGACTGAGGTCCCATAGGCAAGTGACCAATACATCAAAGTCAGTAGGTAGCCAGGTGAGAAGCTGGCAGAAGAGTAGTGGTGCCCTCCCTGCTGGGGCTAACTTGGTATTCCTATGCTAATTTCCTCGTTCTTCTGGAAGCAAGGATTAGGGAAAACTTATCTAGCATTTCCTGCTAATTCTCTGGGTCTTGTTGGAGGGAAGCACCTAGATGTTCCAACCTAACAGTTTTAGCTAATGCCCTTGGATTACTCTGTTAGTATGTAAAACACTTCTTTCTTCTATGGGACTGCCCTGAGAATTCTAACTATGTTACAGTAAGCATAAGCAATGGTGTCTGACCTCTGTTGTTAACTCTGAGGACATTCTATCTGATAAGGCAGATTCCTTGAGAGAAATTCCAAGCTAAGGACGACTTGGAATTGAATTAGGATATACTGGAATCATCGTGCTGGCCCGGAAACAATGCTCAATCTTAGCCATTAATGAATCATTTCTTGGGGTACCTTTATGCCTAAATATGAGGGCGTGTTGATGATTGGAAAGACTGATCTGGAATATATCTGAATTAGGAGATGCCAGAGACCCTTTGAACATCCAGGAGGCACAAGCTCCCTTTTGGGGCCATAACACCTCTTGTCCTTGATCAGGTTTTTATGCCCAATACTGCAGATGTAACTGGCATAGACATGTGTGTGTGGCACTATAAAACACCAAATAAATGGGACCAGAAAAGAAAATCTCATCATATAATAATCAAAACACTAAATTCACAGAACAAGGAAAGAATATTGAAACCAAGGGAAAGGGAAAGGGGCCGAGTAACATACAAAGGTAGACCTATCAGAATTACACCAGACTTCTCAACAAAAACTGTGAAATCCAGAAGAGCCTTGTTAAAGGTCATGCAGACTCTAAGAGAACACAAATGTCAGCCCAGGCTACTATACCCAGCAAAACTCTCAATCAACAAAAATGGAGAAACCAAAATATTCCAGGATAAAACTAAATTCAAATAGTATCTATCTACCAATCCAGCCCTACAGAGAATCCTAGAAGGAAAATTTCCACACAAGAAAGGTACCTGCACCAAAGAAAGGGCAAGATATTAAGCATCTCACAACAAATCCAAAAGGAGAAAACCATAAGCACATAGAGCCACCTACAAAAACAAGCATATCAGGAACCAATAGTAATCTCTCTTTAATATCTCTCAATACTAAAGGACTCAACTCACCTATAAAAAGATGTAAGCTAACAGATTGGATACACAAACAAGGTCCAGCATTTTGCTGCATACAAGAAACACACATCGATAATAAAGACAAGCACTATCTCCAAGTAAAAGGATGGAAAAAGGTCTTCAAAGCAAATGGCCCCAAGAAACAAGCTGGAGCTCCCATCCTAATATCCAATAAAATAGGCTTTCAACCAAAAGACAGGGGGGTGGGGAGAAGGTATGGGAGGTGGAACAGTCAGAGGGTGGATAAGGGAGTGGTAGTAATAAAAATCTGGAGTGTAAAAATTTAAAAAAAAATGAAAAAAAAAAGAAATATTGAAGAGACTAATACTTTAATATTGATAGAACAAATATTCTGTAGGAAGTTTTGAAATACTTAATATGGTTAAAAAAAAAGGTAAATACATGATGTCTGAGGTGTTGAGAGAAAATGAGACTAAAAGGCATACCAGGCTTCCACATGAAACACTGAGAAAATTCACTGTTCATCTTCCAGAAATCAAGTAGCCAGGGAAGAAACACTAAGAACAATTGCATCAAATACTCTGAATGGATATAGTCATATAAGAATGTATGCCTGGCTTTCTACCTCCCTCCTCACCTAGGATGAGGTTCTACAGATCCACAGCCCTCTCTGCCCCTTCCCCAGAAGCAGAGAGCTTGCCTTCGGGGAGTGCTCCAACCCAGAGACTCAGGAGGAGAAGGGACCAGCCAGGAGGCACAGGCCTCAGAAGCAGCAGGACAGCTGGTGCAGGATCCTTTCTACATCCCTCCTCACCAAGGAGGAGGTTCTGCAGGAGTGCTCAAACCCAGAGACTCAGGTGAGATCTCCATTTTCTGTCCAGTGACATCCTAAGGCTGGACCAGCCAGGAGGCACAGGCCTCAGAATCAGCAGGGCAGCAGGGCAGCAGGCACAGGATCCTCTCTCTTCAAATAGGAGGAGGTTCAGCAGATCCACAACCCTCTCTGCCCCTTCCCTGCAAGTGGAGAGCCTATCTCCAGGGTGTGCTCTGACCCCAGGACTCAGGAAGGAAAACTGATCCATAGCCCACTGCACACAAGTCTTACCTGAGGAGAGCTGATCTCCCAGAAGTGCTGACACAGGTTTACAGACCCACAGGAGGAACAAGCTCCAGCCAGAGACAGCAAGAACATCTAACACCAGCAATCAACACATGGCGAAAGGCAAATGCAAGAATCTTACCAACAGAAACCAAGACTACTTGGCTTCATCAGAACTTAGTACTCTCATCACAGCAAGTCCTAGATATCCCAAAACACCAGAAAAGCAAGATTTAGATATAAAATCATGTCTCATGATGGTGATAGAGGAATTTAAGAAGAGCATGAATAACTTCCTTAAAGAAATACTGGAGAACACAGGTAAACAGGTTTAAGCCCTTAAAGAGGAATCACAAAAATCCCTTAAAGAATTACAGGAGAACACAAGTAAACAAGTAGAAGTCCTTAAAGAGGAAACACAAAAATCCCTTAAAGAATTACAGGAAAGCACAACCAAACAGGTGAAGGAACTGAACAAAACCATCCAGGACCTAAAAATGGAAGTAGAAACAGTTAAGTAATTACAAAGAGAGACAATTCTGGAGATAGAAATCCTAGAAAAAAAGTCAGGAACCATAGATGCAAGCATCACCAACAGAATACAAAAGATTGAAGAGAGAATCTCAGGCACAGAAGATACCATAGAAAACATTGACACAACAGTCAAAGAAAACTCAAAATGCAAATAGCTCCTAACCCAAAACATCCAGGAAATCCAGGACACAATGAGAAGACAAAACCTAAGGATAATAGGTATAGAGGAGAGTGAAGACCTCCAACTTAAAGGACCAGTAAATATCTTCAACAAAATTATACAAGAAAACTTTCCTAACCTAAAGAAAGAGATGCCTATGAACTTACAAGAAGCCTATAGAACCCCAAATAGACTGGACCAGAAAGAAATTCCTCCTGCCACATAATAGTCAAAACACTAAATGCACAAAACAAAGAAAGAATATTAAAAGCAGTGAGGGAAAAAGGTCAAGTAACATATAAAGGCAGGCCTATCAGAATTATACCAGAATTCTCATGAGAGTGTATGAAAGCCAGAAGATCCTGGGTTGATGTCATACAGACCTTAAGAGAACACAAATGCCAACCAGGCTATAATACCCAGCAAAACTGTCAATTACCATAGATGGAGAAATCAAAGTATTCCATGACAAAACCAAACATACACAATATATTTTCACGAATCCATCCCTTCAAAGGGTAATAAATGGAAAACTTCAACACAAGGAGGGAAACTACATCCTAGAAAAAGCAAAAAAGTAATTTTCCAGCAATATTAAAAGAAGATAACCACATGAACAGATTTCCAACTCTAACAACAAAAATAACAGGAAGCAACAATTACCTTTCCTTAATATCTATTATCAATGGATTCAATTCCCCAATAAAAAGACATAGACTTTCAGACTGGGTACATAAATAGAACGCAACATTTTGTTGCATACAGGAAACCCACCTCAGTGACAAAGACAGACACTACCTCAGAATAAAAGGATGGAAAATAATTTTCCAAGCCAATGGTCCCAAGAAAAAAGCTGGAGTAGCCATTCTAACATCGAATAAAATCGACATTCACCCTAAAGTGATCAAAAAAGATGAGGGATACTTCATATTCATAAAAGTTATGATCTACCAAGAGGAACTTTCAATTCTGAATCTCTATGCTCCAAATGCAAGGGCATCTACATTCATAAAAGAAACTTTACTAAAGCTCAAAGCACACATTACACAGCACACAATAATAGTGGGAGATTTCAACACCCCACTCTCTGCAATGGACAGATCATGGAAACAGAAACTAAATAAAGACACAGTGAAAATAACAGAAGCTATGAAACAGATAGATTTAACAGATATCTATAGAACTTTTTATCCTAAAACAAAAGGATATTTCTTCTTCTCAGCACCTCATGATACCTTCTCCAAAATTGACCATATAATTGGTCACAGATCAGGCCTCAACAGATACAAGAAGATTGAAATAATTCCTTGCATCCTATCGGATCACCATGGACTAAGGCTGTTCCTCAATAACAGCATAAAAAATAGAATACTCACACATACATGGAAGCTTAAAAACACTTTACTCAATGACAACTTGGTCAAGGAAGAAATAAAGAAAGAAATTAAAGACTTTCTAGAGTTTAATGAAAATGAAGCCACAACATACTCAAACTTATGGGACACAATGAAAGCAGTGCTAAGAGGAAAACTCATAGCTTTAAGTGCCTACAAAAAGAAACTGGAGAGAGCATATACCAGCAATTTGATAGCACATCTGAAAGCTCTAGAACAAAAAGAAGCAAATTCACCCAAGAGGAGTAAAAGGCAGGAAATAATCAAACTCAGGGCTGAAATCAACCAAATAGAAACAAAAAGAACTATACAAAGAATCAACCAAATCAGGAGTTGGTTCTTTGAGAAAGTCAACAAAATAGATAAACCCTTAGCCAAACTAACTAGAGGACACAGAGATAGTTTACTAATTAACAAGATCAGAAATGAAAAAGGAGACATAACAACAGACACTGAGGAAATCCAAAATATCATGAAATCCTACTACAAAAGCCTATACTCAACAAAACTGGGAAACCTGGATGAAATGGACCATTTTCTGGACAGATACCAGGTACCAAAGTTAAATCAAGACCAGATCAATGATCTAAACAGTTCCATATCTGCTAATGAAATAGAAACAGTCATTAATAGTCTCCCAACCAAAAAAAGCCCAGGACCAGATGGTTTTAGTGCAGAGTTTTATCAAACCTTCAACGAAGACCTAATACCAATACTCCTCAAATTATTCAACAAAATAGAAACTGAAGGTACTCTACTCAATTCGTTCTATGAAGCTACAATTATACTTATACCTAAACCACACAAAGACCTAACAAAGAAAGAAAATTTCAGACCAATTTCTCTTATGAATATCGATGCAAAAATACTCAACAAAATTCTTGCAAACCAAGTCAAAGAACACACAAAATGATCATTCACCATGATCAAATAGGCTTCATCCCAGGGATGCAGGGAAGGTTCAATATACGGAAATCCATCAACATAATTCACTACATAAACAAACTCAAAGAAAAAAACCATATGATCATCTGACTAGATGCTGAGAAAGCATTTGACAAAATCCAACATCCCTTCATGATAAAAGTCTTGGAAAGACCAGGAATTCAAGGCCCATACTTGAACATAGTAAAAGCAATATACAGGAAACCAGTAGCCAACATCAAACTAAATGGAGAGAAACTTGAAGCAATCCCACTAAAATCGGGGACTAGACAAGGCTGCCCACTCTCTCCCTACCTATTCAATATTGTACTTGAAGTTCTAGCCAGAGCAATTAGGCAACAAAAGGAGATCAAAGGGATACGAATTGGAAAGGAAGAAGTCAAATTATCACTATTTGCTGATGATATGATAGTATACTTAAGTGACCCCAAAAATTCCACCAGAGAGCTCCTAAACCTGATAAACAACTTCAGCAAAGTAGCTGGATATAAAATTAACTCAAGCAAATGAGAGACCTTCCTATACACAAAGGATAAACAAGCAGACAAAGAAATTAGGGAAACAACACCCTTCACAATAGTTACAAATAATATAAAATACCTCGATGCAACTCTAACTAAGCAAGTAAAAGAAGGAAATCGAAGAAGATCTCAGAAGATGGAAAGATCTCCCATGCTCATGGATTGGCAGGATTAATATAGTAAAAATGGCCATCTTACCTAAGGCAATCTACAGATTCAATGCAATCCCCATCAAAATTCCAACTCAATTCTTCACAGACTTAGAAAGAGCAATTTGCAAATTCATTTGGAATAACAAAAGACCCAGGATAACCAAAACTATTCTCAACAATAAAGGAGCCTCTGGTGGAATCAGGATCGCTGAGGACCTTAAGCTGTACTACAGAGCAATTGTGATAAAAAAAAAACAAAAAACAAAAACAAAAACAAAAAAAAAACAGCATGGTATTGGTACAGTGACTGGCAGGTTGATCAATGGAACAGAATTCAAGACCCAGAAATGAACCCATGCACCTATGGTCACTTGATCTTTGACAAAGGAGCTAAAACCATACAGTGGAAAAAAAGACAACATTTTCAACAGATGGTGCTGTCTCAACTGGCGGTTAGTATGTAGAAGAAGGCAAATTGATCCATTCTTATCTCCTTGTACAAAACTCAAGGCCAAGTGGATCAAGGACCTCCACATAAAACCAGATACACTCAAACTAATAGAAAAAAAAGTGGGGAAGAACCTCAAGCACATAGGCATAGGGGAAATTTTCCTGAACACAACATCAATAGCTTATGCTCTAAGATCAAGAATCAACAAATGGGGACTCCATAAAATTGAAAAGCTTCTGTAAGGCAAAAAACAAATAAGACAAATAGGACAAAACGGCAACCAACAAATTTGGAAAAGATCTTTACCAATCCTATATCTGATAGAGGGCTAATATACAATATATACAAAGAACTCAAGAAGCTATACTCCAGAGAAACAAATAACCCTATTAAAAAATGGGGTACAGAGCTAAACAAAGAATTCTCAACTGATGAATACTGAATGGCTGAGAAGCACCTAAAAAATGTTCAACATTCTTAGTCATCAGGGAAATGCAAATCATGTAGGCACCAGCTAGACCACTCAATTTTCAATGAGCTTTGTGGATGTTGTCGTTGGCAGTGGGGTCCACTGCAAGTTTTCAGAGAGTGGTTCTGCCCTAGACTCAGCTGGATTATTTAGAAATCTCATTGTTCAAGTTTTTGATTGTCTCAATAATCTTACAGAAGTGATGTTGCTTAAGCCATTCCCAGGAAATAGATTTATTTATTTAATATTTGTTTATTATTTATCTGTCTCTTAAGGAAATCAACAGTAGACACATAGCAGACTTAGCCCAGTAGTCCTTCAGATGCTGTCAGACAAGCGTAAACACTGCAGAGAGCCTATGCCTTCAACTTAGGCATAGGAACTGACATCAGAATGCATGGGGCACATCCACCCTGCTTCTTTCTAGCTCATGGTTTTCATTCAGTTTAGGTTATATCTCCTACATTGAAAGGTGTCTGAATACCACCTATCCTGCCATAGGAACTCTTTTACAGTTTCTTAGACTCACATAATTGGAGTGCTTAGAAAATAGAATCCTTTAGGTCAAACATGCCTCAGAAGCTTAAGGTTCTCTCAACCTTCTCAAACAGCAGTCCTCTAGTTTCATTTCAAGACACTTTTCTTCATCCTGAAGCTCTCTATTCTTTTTGAGCATTGACCTTCAGAAACTAATTACTTACTTTTAGTAAAAAATAGGATTCCATAGAATTCCTATGTATTTGACTCAGATACCTGCAAATATACCGAACAAATCATCATCTAATGACATCTTCTCAAATGTTTAAAAATATTTACTATAGTCATTGTTCTTTACTCACTCATTTTGTATATTTATTGAAGTGCAATTGATGAATACATGCTGTCCTATCCTCCAGAAATGGCGTAGCTCTCAAAAGTCTCTCATCTGGGCATGGGTTTGGAGACAACCACGACTCTTCTGGCAGAAAGAAATCTCACTTTTCATCATTTCATGACTCAGAAGAATTTTCAGGTGCTATCCTGAGAAAGAATCTATTTTTAAAAACTAAATAACCCTAGTAACACCTACAGGTTAAGGAGAATCTGTTTGGTCTGTCACAGATCCTGACAGAAGGTGCTGCAAAGCAGCTTTGGGGAGCAGGAGGGCTGGACATCAACAAGCTGACAGCATCAGCTAACAGCAGGCTGGGTCAGTCAGCAGGCAGTTGTCCATTCCTTGGCGGCTGAGCACAGATCTTATTGTGAATATTGGAGCTTGATACCTCTTGAGTCTGAAATCAGAGGATGAATCAAGTTCAGGAGCCCTATGTCATTCACTGCTGTACATGCTAAGAATTCCGACTAACACATGGATATTTACAATGATACCCCTCCTGCAGAGACATCAATAGTTATGAGACCTTGAAAATGCAAAGGAAGGTCCTTGGGTTGTACTGAACTCAGTGCTGCAGGTGCTTCCCTCATTTCCAGTGCACTTGGAAGATGTCCTTAGGTGAATATTAACTACCCTAGAAATACATGTTGGAGAGTCTCAGAAGGATGGGACTCAACCCAACTCATCATGCACAAAGCGAAGTATGGCTAGCAGAAGTCTAAAATACACAAAGGAAGAAAAGAACCACTGTGAAGACAGCTCTTGTGGACAACAGGCACTTGTCTAATACAAACTCAGAAATAAGAATCTGTAATTCACCGGCTCCCCTGCATCCTATGTGTATAATTCTCAGTGTCTAATTTTTGATGACTCAGAGGGTATCCCCATTTCAACTTTTTACTTTTTCTTTTCCCTTATATAATTAACAGAGTTTTAAATGTATTTTAATTTGTTTTTCATCCATCTCCATACACTTACCTAATTTTGTTTATATGTTTTCCCTTATTTGGTAGCTTTTTTTTCTTTCTGTTGCCTGCAATTCTTCCTCCCTCTACCCACTTCTCTTTTGACAAAACATTATTGGATTTTCTTTAATAATGTTTGCTTTCTATTTTCTTTAACAATCATGTGTTTGTTATCTTCTTATATTTATTTATTTTTTTGAAACTTTCTCATTCTTTTCTCTTATTAATTAATGTATTTATTCACTTTATATCCCAAATACAGCCTCCTCTGCCTCCTTTCTTTCCATCTCCACACTTTTTAATCCCTTTATCCCCTCCCCTTCTCCTCAAAGAAGTAGAATTCCTGCTTGGGTACCACCCTACCCTGGAATATCAAATCACAGCAGAACTAAGGAGGCCCAACCAGGCAGTCTCGTTAGGGGAAGGGGATCCAACACCAGGGAACAGATTCAGGGACAGTCTCTGCTTCAATTATTAGGGGCCCACATGTACACCAATCTGTATATCTGCTACAAATCTGTACACCATCTGTATATGAAGGGAGCCTAGGTCCAGCCCCTGCATGTTCTTTGGTTGGTGGTTCAGTCTCTGTGAGCCTTCATGGGCTAAGATTGACTCTGTATGTCTTCTTGTAGTGTCCAGATGGATCTGTAGCTGTACTATACAGTAATAATTACAAAAACCACATGGTCTTGACATAAACAGGATGGTCAGTGGAATAGAATCAAAAACTGAGAAATAAACCCACACAGCTACAGATACTTGATTTTAGAAAAAGAAACCAAAACTTACAACAAAAAAAGAATATATCTTCAATAAATGGTGCTGGTCTAACTGAATATCTACATGTAGAAGAAATTTTCTCATTTTTAAGACATTTCTAACATTTCATTATATTTATTTATTCAATCTCTCTCTCTCTCTCTCTCTCTCTCTCTCTCTCTGTATGTGTGTGTGTGTGTGTGTGTGTCAGTGTGTGTGTGTGTCAGTGTGTGTGTGTGTGTGTGTGTGTGTGTGTGTGTGTTCATGCATGCCACAGCCTGTGTATGGTGGTCACAGAACATTTTGTAGCCTTTGGTTCTTTCCTTCTGCCATGTGGTTCCTGAGGATTGAACTGAAACAACCAGGCTTGATGATAAGTGCCTTTTTACTACTGAGCCATGTCACTGACTCCATAAGCTTACTTTCCTTCTCAATTAACTGTACTTTCCCTCGATAATTACCAACTGCCTTCTTCCTTTCATATATTTATTCTCATGTCTCACCTTTTTCCCCCTCTTTATCTTGCTTCCTCCCTTTATATCATTCATTTACTACTTTCTCAATTATGCTAAATGACTTAAACTTCATAACACATTTTCTAATAGTTTTATGCTCATCAGTGGTGTTTTAGTGGGCTGAAATTTTCTGTCAGTGTATTTCTATGGTTTGTATGGCTTGATATTTCCTTTACATGAATTTGGTTTCTTATCACCAAATAGAACTTTAAAAGAATCCTGTTTATTAGGAAAAATCCTCCATCCCCCTAAATATCAGAAGGGATGCTGAAACCAACTGATGTGCTCATAATAGAATATAAAGGCAAAAGACATGAGAAACAACAGGTCTCCTCTCAGAATATCAGAATATATTATTCAGTGATCTCAAATTATACTGAATCAGGCAAAATTCTACATGGATGTTTCAAGTGATTTTGGTAAAAATTAATAAGTTAATAACATGAAAAAGTATACAAAAAAGCAGATGAATTCACTTTAGAACCTACAGAGAAACGCAAAAACAGCGAAAAAGGTCAACAAAATAAATGTGAAAATCAGGAATAAGGGTGAAAGAACATGCAACACAGAAAAAGAATTCAACAAAAAACTGGGGAAAAGAGAGAAAGAAATATTAGATGCAAAAATCTCTGGTAAGCAAATAAAAGTCACAGTAAAAATCTCCACCAATAGACTCCACTAAGCATAAAAAGTATTACCAAGGATGGACAGCAAGGTTGAAAATAGATTCTATTCACAGGTCTGAGTATACAACTCTGTCAGTAAAATGCTTGACACACAAGCATGAGCATCTCAGCTTGTATTCCCGATACCTAGGTGAAAAATCAGGTATAGCAGTGTACACACAAAATCCCACCACTAAGGAAGCAGATACAGGAGGGTTTCGGGAGTTTGCTGTACAGCCAACCTTGCTGAATCAATGAGGAAAAATATTGAATGAGTATGGCCACAGTGTACAAAATTCTAAGAAATCAGCAATAGATAAAACATAAGAAGCCATGAGGGAAAAGGGAGCTTAGAAAAATACTAAAAGAATAGAGAATCTACTCAATGAAACTTTAGCAGAAAACCTTCCAATCCACAGAAAGACATAGACATGCAAACGGAAGAGAAATTTAGAATAGAAAATGAACATGTCCAGAGAAAATCTTCTCCATAACATATTTGGACAAGTTGCCCAAAAAGTGACCAATGAGGAGATAGCACAATAGATAAGAACACTTATCAACAAGCCTGAAGACCTGAGTTCAATAACCGCTGCCCACATGACAGATGGAGAGAACAAGCTCCTGCAAGTTATTATTAGACCTTCACATATGCACTGTGGCACATGTATGTCACACACTTGCCCTATATCATGCACAAATAAATAAAATGTATTAAAATAAGTAGAAGATTGCAAATTCGATCATCAATAGGAGGAGGGGACCTCAGCCTTGTAAGGGTTTTGTGCCCCAGTGTGGGGGAGTGCCAGGGCCAATAAGTGGGAGAGGGTGGGGTGGCAGGCATGGGGAGGGAGGAGGCAACAGGGGTTTGTTCTTGTTGTTTTTGTTTGTTTGTTCGTTTGTTTGTTTTTTTGGAGGGGAAACTGGGAAAGGAGAAATTTACATGTAAATAAAGAAAATATCTAATAAAAAATAAAATAAAATAAAATAAAAAAATATAAAAAAATAAAAATAAAAACTACAAGGCAAATAATATTCTAGGCTATGAGGGAAAACGCTGATTCATCAGAAAATGCAGAAACATCAAATAACATCATATATCTCCTTAGAAAACTGTGAAGCCATGAAGCATGAAACAATATATTTCAAACTGTAAGATTAAATAACTATCAACTAAGATTGAAAAAAATCAGTAAAGCTATCTTTTAAGGGTAAAAGCAGGAGAAGGTGGATTGGTGAGCAGGGGAAGGGGGAGGGAATAGGTTTTTGTTTTTTTTTTCCAAAGGGGAAACCAGGAAAGGGGAGACTATTTGAATGTAAATAAAGAAAATATCTAATAAAAAATCAAAACAAAAAATGAGAGTAAATAAATATTTCAAGACAACAAACTAAAAAAATCACAAAGGTTCATGACAATGCAGAAAATAATTTAAAAATACTGTACAGAAGGAGGAGGAGGAGGAGGAGGAGGAGGAGGAGGAGGAGGAGGAGGAGGAGGAGGAGGAGGAGGAGAAAGTCAGCCTTACTCCTGAGAGCATAGCAAAGAATACATATTTGATGAGAGGAAGAGATGAACAAAGCTTAGATGAAACCCATTGTACTGGCTAGTTTTGTGTGTCAACTTGACACAGGCTACATTTATCACAGAGAAGGGAGTTTTAGTTGGGGAAGTGCCTCCATGAGACCCAGTTGTGGGGCATTTTCTCAATTAGTGATCAAGGGGGTAGGGTCCCTTGTGGGTGGTGCCATCTCTGGGCTGGAAGTCTTGAGTTCTACAAGAGAGCAGGCTGAGCAAGCCAGGAGAAGTAAGCCAGTAAGCCATCTCTCCATGGCCTCTGCGTCAGCTCCTGCTTCCTGACCTGCTTGAGTTCCAGGCCTGCCTGACTTCCTCTGGTGATCAACAGCCATGTGGAAGTAAGCTGAATAAACCCTTTCCTCCCCAACTTGCTTCTTGGTCATTATGTTTGTGCAGGAATAGAAACCCTGACTAAGACATCCATCATGTCCAACACAGTAAACATACAAATCATGGATACTAACAATGAAGAAAGCAAATAAGACAATGAAACAAAATAAAATAAAAACAATATTCTAAAACATTGGAAAAACAACAACCAAAATTATAGGAATCATTATTATAGTATTTGTATGTATCAGTATTATTTATCTTAATTATAAATGACATCAACATACAAATAAAAGACACAGATTTGTTGACTGTATCAATGGTTAAGAGCACTAACTGCTCTTCCAGAGGACCCAGGTTTGATTGCCAGCACCACACAGCTCATAACCATCTGTAATTCCAGTTCCCTGGGATCCGATGCCCTCTTCTGGCCACTACAGGCACCAGGCACATCTAGTACAAGACATAGATGTAAATAAACCACCTGTATACATAAAATGAAAATAAAAACAAATATTTTTAAAAGGTATGTTGCACTATCTTACCAGATTGGTAAAAACACTCACAGACTGATAGCCCAATGGTCGAAAACAATCTATCAATTGAATGAAAACCTACGCAGTTATTTTGATACCTGATAAAATAGATGTCTAATTGAATTAAAAGAAATGAAGTCCACTACATTATTAATGTAAGAAAGTATTCATCAAATGTCATGTCTCCCTATTTGATAAAACAAGCAATAAAAAGCACAATAGGTCAAAAAAGAATCTTACGCTCTAGTAGTGGTGTTCTCAATATCCTACTCTTCCCTGTAGTCAGAACCTCCAAACCAAAAATCAACAAATAAATCTTAATATACCATAGACAAATGAAATAATTTATTTCTTAAGAAATACTACAGAATATACCATCCTATATATATCTTTCTCAGGGAAACCTTCTCTAAAATAGACCAACCCTAGGCCAGAAGTCTAGGCTTACCAGATACAAGATAAATTAAATAATCTTCTGCATATCATGAGATTATAATATAATAAAGCTAGAGACAAATAGTAAGAATACTTCAGAAACCATGCAAGCCTTAGGGTCTGGATCATACACCCCAAATGACCTATTTCTTTGAAGAAATCAGAGAGGGATGAAAAGTTCTAGAAACAAATGAAAATTAGATCACAACTTACTCTCCTTAGCAACACAGCTAAGGATGTTTTAAAAAGAACATTTGTAACAATTTATGTAGACCAAGGCTCTTCTCAGCCGTCCTTATAGAGGCTTCTCTTTTCAGTGGGGAAGGATGACTCAGATTCTCAAAACTGGCCAAATTACTGAGGATAGTTGGCAATTGAGCGCTTGGTCTTAAACAGAACATCGATGTCACTTCTTTAAAGGCTCAGGGAACATTGCATGAGAGGGGAAGAAAGAATATATGACTGAGAAGTTGAGGAAAAATTAAAAAACAGACTCTTCTGGATATGATATGGCCACTACACTCATGAACTCACTGGAAAGATACTCAAACAACACATGTGAAATATTAGTCCAATGGATCTTTCATCATGAATGGTGGATTTGAAATATTGGACTTTAAGATCAGCTTCATTAAATAAAACCCAGACTTGTCACTGTACATCAAGCTGATAATCTGTGAAAATAAAAGTCCCACACTCTGGGAGAAAACCTATTATTATTACGATAGAGTTTTTATTTGTTTTTCTTTTTCTTTTTCATGAAGTTCACAAGACCCACTACCAAACTAATTCAACAAAGCAAGCACTGTCCTCATATAAATAATCAGGCAAAGTCACAACAAAAAAATCTACACACTAGTTTTCCCAATGAGTATGGAAACAAAAGTTAAAACATCTTCAAGATTCTATCTTCTACAAGTCAAAATGGCTAACAAGAAAACAAATGCCAATAAAAGATGGCAAGGATTCAGGGGAAAAAAGAATTATCACACACTGTTGGAAGGAATGTAGTTTTTCTGTCACTCTAGAAATCAGGTAAGGAAATTCTTTAAAAAACAAAAACAAAAACAAAAACAAAACAAAACAAAACAAAAACATAGAGCTACCAGATTAATAAGAGCAGATTTTTCTCATGGTACCTATAAGTTATCTTTTCAAGGTTATTAACTTCATTTGTGTCTAAGGGACAGTACCCTCAATATTAGGAATAGAAGGAAATCAAAGCACAGCTCTTGTGACACATATTTTATAAATTCTGTAAAGTGTTATATGGGCATGGTGGTCATGGGCACTGCTAAGCATGTTTATTAGCAAGAAGAGAGGTAAATGATCGTATATACATTATAATATATATTATAAAATATATAATTATAATGACAAATCTCAAAATATGACAGTTACTAGATTGAGATACCAAAATACAAGGTGAAACCACATTCAAAGCTGATAACAATGAATTTCTTTGACATAAGGTCACTACTAGTTTGTTAAGACTGAAACATCTGTAAAGCACTGTAAAGAGTACAGCACAGTAAAAATGCAGCTTGCACAAAAAAATTGTACTGTTTACTTTAGTCCCCATGATGGATATGAAACTTCCATTCAATAATCTTGTACAATGAAACTTCATTCAAGAATAAGACCTTTGGACACATACCCAGAAGATGCTCCAACAGGTAATAAGGACACATGCTCCACTATGTTTATAGTAGACATATTTTTAATAGCCAGATGCTAGAGACAATCCAGATGTACCTCAACAGAGAAATACAGAAAATGTGGTACATTTACACAATGGAATACTACTCAGCTATTAAAAACAATGAATTCATGAAATTCTTAGGCAAATGGATGGAACTTGAAAACATCATCCTGAGTGAAGTAATCCAGTCACATAAGAATACACATGGTATGCACTCACTGATAAGTGGATATTAATCTAAAAGCTCAGAATATCCAAGATACAATTCACAGACTATATGAAGCTTAAGAAGAAGGAAGACCAAAGTGTGGATGCTTCAGTGCTTCTTAGGAGGAACAATATACCCACAGGAGGAAATATGGAGAAAATTGTGGAGCATAGACTGAAGGAAAGGTCATCCAGAGACTGCTCCACCTTGGGATCCATCTCATATACAGCCACCAAACCCGAACATTACTGCAGATGCTGGAAGTGCTTGCTAATGGAAGCCTGATGTAGCTGTCTCCTGAGAGGTTCTGCCAGGCAGATTCTTGCAGCCAACCATTGGACTGAGCATGGGATCCCTGAGGAGTTGGAGAAGGGATTGAAGGAGCTGAGGAGGTTTGCAGCTCCATGGGGGAAGCAACAGTGTCAACCAGCCAGACACTCACCCCTAGAGCTCCAGGAACTGGACCACCAACCAAAGAGTACACATGGAGGGACACACAGCTCCAGCCGAATAAGTGGCAGAGGATGGCCCTGTTGGACACCAGTGGGAGGAGCAGCCCTTGGGCCTGAGGGGCTTCAATGCCCCAGTGTAAGGGAATGCCAGGACTGGAAGGCAGGAATGGTTGGGTGTTTGGGGCAGCACCCTCATAGAGACAGGTAGAGGTGGGATTGAAAAAGGGGTTTCCAAAGGGGAGATTGGAAAGGGGATAACATTTGAAATGTAAACAAAGAAAATATCCCAGCTTGCAATTCTACCAGCAATGAAGGAGTGTTCCTCTTTCTCTACAACCTTGCCAGCATCTGCTGTCACCTGAGTTTTTTATCCTAGCCATTCTGACTGGTGTGAGGTGGAATCTCAGGGTTGTTTTGATTTGCATTTCCCTGATGAGTTAGGATGTTGAACATTTCTTTAGGTGCTTCTCAGCCATTCTGTATTTGTCAATTGAGAATTCTTTGTTTAGCTCTGTATCCCATTTTTAATAGGGTTATTTGTTTCTCTGGAGTCTAACTTCTTGACTTCTTTGTATATATTAGATATTAGCCCTCTATCAGATATAGGATTGGTAAAGATCTTTTCCGAATTTGTTGGTTGCCATTTTGTCCTATTGACAATGTCTTTTGCCTTACAGAAGCTTTGCAACTTTGTGAGGTCCCATTTATCAATTCTTGATCTTAGAGCATAAGCTATTGGTGTTGTGTTCAGGAAATTTTCCCCTGTGCCTATGTGCTCGAGGATCTTCCCCACTTTCTTTTCTATTAGTTTCAGTGTATCTGGTTTGATGTGGAGGTCCCTGATCCACTTCGACTTGAGCTTTGTACAAGGAGATAGGAATGGATCAATTTGCATTCTTCTATATGCTAACCGCCAGTTGAGTCAGCATTCTCGAAAATGCTGTCTTTTTTTCCACTGTATAGTTTTAGCTCCTTTGTCAAAGATCGAGTGACCATAGGTGTGTGGGTTCAATTCTGGGTCTTCGATTCTGTTCCATTAATCTACCTGCCTGTCACTGTACCAATACCATGCAGTTTTTATCACAATTGCTCTGTAGTACAGCTTAAGGTTCCTCCGAAAATTGGAAATAGTTCTACAGGAGGATCCAGCTATACCACTCCTGGATATATATCTAGAAGATGCTCCAACAGGTAATAAGGACACATGCTCCACTATGTTCATAGCAGCCTTATTTATAATAGTGAGAAACTGGAAACAACCCAGAGGACCCTCAACAGAGGAATGGATACAGAAAATGTGGTACATCTACACAATGGAGTACTACTCAGCTATTAAAAACAATGAATTTATGAAATTCTTGGGGAAATGAATGGACCTGGAGAATATCATTCTGAGTGAGGTAACCCAATCACAAAAGAGCACATATGGTATGCATTCTCTGATAAGTGGATATTAGCCTAGAAGATAAAAATACACAAAGTACAAACCACAAACCATAAGAAACTCAAGAAGAAGGAAGCCCAAAATGAGGATACTTCGTTCCTTCTTAAAAGGGGGAACAAAATACCCATGGAAGGAGTTGTAGAGGCTAACTTTGGAGCAGAGACTAAAGGAAGGACAATTCAGAGACCTGCTCCAACTGGGAATCCTATCCATATTCAGTCATAAAATCTAGACACTATTGTGGATGCCAACAAGTACTGGCTGACAGGAGTCTGAAATAGCTGTCTACTGAGAGGCTCTGACAGTATCTGACTCATACAGACGTAGAGGCTCACAGTCATCCATTGAACTGAGTACAGGGTCCCCAATGAAGGAGGTAGAGAAAGGACCCAGGAGTTGAAGGGCTTGCAACCCCTTAGCATGAACAACAATATAAACTAACTAGTACCCTCAGAGCTCCCAGGGAATAAACTCCAACCAAAGAGTATATGTGGGGGGACTCATGGGTCTAGCAGCATATGTATAGCAGAGGATGGCCAAGTTGGTCATCAATGGGAAGAGAGGACCTTGGCCCTGTGAAGGTTCTATGCCCCAGTGTAGGGGAATGCCAGGGCCAGGAAGTGGGAGAGGGTGGGTTGGTGAACGGGGGTGGGGGGGGGGGGGGGAACAGGGGATTATTTTAGTTTTTGGTTTTTTTTCTTATTTTATTTTATTTTTATTTTTATTTTTTCTTTTGTAAGGGAACCTGGGAAAGGAGATATTGTAAATAAAGAAAACATCTAATTAAAAAAAAAAAGAAAGAAAGAAAATATCCTATTCAATGATTGAAGGGCATTTCTATTTCCTAGCTATTGTGAATAAAGCAGCAGTGACCATGAAAGAAAAGAAAAGAAAATGTCCAATAAAAGAAAAAAAAGAGTAATACCTATAAAAACAGTGATTCCCTTTTTAACTCAAATAAATACATAGTCATCAAGATGATTTGTATGTGGCAAATATTCTGTTTCTGTGCATTGATTTACATAATTCTTAACTGAATTTAAAATATCAAATATTTAAATGTACCTTAGGAATTGATTTTTATTTTTTAAAAAAGCTCATTTTATTGAAAATATTTTCATTTTGCAGTTAAGAATATGAGTGTGTTGAACTCTAGAGTTACTCATTCATATGTGCTAATTAAAAATCATTTCAGCTTTCTCTACAACCCCACAAGCATCTGCTGTCACCTGAGTTTTTGACTTTAGCCATTCTGACTAGTGTGAAGTGGAATCTCAGGGTTGTTTTGATTTGCATTTCCCTGATGACTAAGGATGTTGAACATTTCTTTTGGTGCTTCTCAGCCACTCAGTATTCCTAAGTTGAGAATTCTTTGTTTAGCTCTGTACCCCATTTTTAACAGGGTTATTTGGTTCTCTGGAGTCTAACTTCTTGAGTTTTTTGTATACATTGGATATTAGCCCTCTATCAGGTGTAGGATTGGTAAAGATCTTTTCCCAATCTATTGGCTGCCTTTTGTCTTATTGACAGTGTCCTTTGCCTTACAGAAGCTTTGCAATTTCATGAAGTCTCATTTGTCAATTCTTGATCTTAGAGCATAAGCTATTGGTGTTGTGTTCAGGAAATTTTCCCCTGTGCCCATGTGCTCAAGGCTCTTCCCCACTTTCATTTCTATTAGTTTCAGTGTATGTGGTTTGATGTGGAGGTCCTTGATCCACTTGGACTTTGTACAAGGAGATAAGAATGGGTGGATTGCATTCTTCTACATGTTAACACCAGTTGAGCCAGCACCATCTGTTAGAAATGCTGTCTTTTTTCCACTGGATGGATTTAGCTCCTTTGTCAAAGATCAAGTGACCATAAGTGTGTGTGTTCACTTCTAGGTCTTCAATTCTGTTCCATTGATCTACCTGCCTGTCACTGTACCAATACTATGCAGTTTTTTTTAAATCACAATTGCTCTGTAGTACATCTTGAGGTCAGGGATGGTGATTCCACCAGAAGTTCTTTTGTTGTTGAGAGTAGTTTTTGCTATCCTAGGTTTTTTGTTATTCCAGATGAATTTGCAAATTGCTCTTTCCAAGTCTGTGAAGAATTGAGTTGGGATTTTGATGGGGATTGCATTTAATCTGTAGATTGCCTTCCGTAAGATGGCCATTTTTACTATATTAATCCTGCCAATCCATGAGCATGGGAGATCTTTCCATCTTCTGAGATCTTCTTCAATTTCTTTCTTTAGAGACTTGAAGTTCTTGTCAAACAGATCTTTCACTTGCTTAGTTAGAGTCACACCAAGGTATTTTATATTATTTGTCACTATTGTGAAGAGTGTTGTTTCCCTAATCTCTTTCACAGTCTGTTTATCCTTTGTGTAGAGGAGGGCCACTGATTTGCTTGACTTAATTTTATATCCAGCTACTTTGCTGAAGTTGTTTATCAGGTTTAGGAGTTCTCTGGTAGGATTTTTGGGGTCACTTAATTATAGTATCATATCATCAGCAAATAGTGATAATTTGACTTCTTCCTTTCCAATTTGTATCCCTTTGATCTCCTTTTGTTGTCTAATTGCTCTGGCTAGGACTTCAAGTACAGTATTGACTAGGTAGGGAGAGAGTGGGCAGGCTTGTCTATTCCCTGATTTTAGTGGGAATGCTTCAAGTTTATCTTCATTTAGTTTGATGTTGCTACTGGTTTGCTGTATATTGCTTTTACTATGTTTAGGTACGGGCCTTGAATTCCTGATCTTTCCAAGACTTTTATCATGAAGTGGTGTTGAATTTTGTCAAATTCTTTCTCAGCATTTAATGATATGATCATATGGTTTTTTTTCTTTGAGTTTGTTTATATAATGGATTAATTGATGAATTTCCATATATTGAACCATCCCTGTATCCCTGGGATGAAGCCTACTTGATCATGATGGGTGATCATTTTGATGTGTTCTTGTATTCAATTTGTGAGAATGTTACTGGTTGGACTGCAAGCTGGCACAACTACTCTGGAAATCAGTTTGGCGGTTCCTCAGAAACTGGACATAGTACTACCTGAGGACCCTGCTATACCACTCAGCCATTGTAAACAATGAATTTATGAAAATGTTAAGGAAATGAATGGATCTGGAGAATATCATCCTGAGTGAGGTAACCCAATCACAGAAGAACACACATGGTATACACTCACTGACAAGTGGATATTAGTCCAGGAGCTTAGAATATCCAAGACACAATTCACAAACCACAAGAAATTCAAGAAGGAAGACCAAAGTGTGGATACTTCTATCGCTCTTAGAAGGGGGAACAAAATACCCATAGACAGAGTCACAGAGACAGTGTGGAGCAAAGATTGAAGGAAGGATAATCCAGAGACTGCCCTACCTGGGGATCCTTCCCATATACAATTACCAAACCCCGACACTATTGGGGAATGCCAGCAAGTGCTGGCTGACAGAAGCCTGATATAGCTGTTTCCTGAGTGGCTCTGACAGTGCCCGACTAATACAGAAGTGGATGCTCACAGCCATCCACTGGACTGAGCACAGGGTCCCCAATGAAGGAGCTAGAGAAAGTACTCAGGGAGCTGAAGGGTTTTGCAGCCTCACAGAAGGAACAACAATATGAACTAACCAGTACCCCCAGAACTCCCAGGGACTAAACCACCAACCAAAGAGTACACATGGTGGGACTCATGGCTCCAGGTACATATGTAGCACAGGATGGCCTAGTCGATTATCAATGGTAGGAGAGGCCCTTGGTGAATGCTCTATGCCCCAGTGTAGGGGAATGCCAAGGCCAAAAAGCAGAAGAGGGTGAGTTGGTGAGCAAGAGGATGGGGGAGGGAATAGTTTTTTGTTTTTTGGTTTTTTGTTTGTTTGTTTTTTGTTTTTTGTAGGGGAAACCAGGAAAGGGGATAACATTTGAAATGTAAATAAAGAAAATATCTAATAAAAAATTTCAAACAAATAGAAACTATAGTAATATTGGCTTTACCTTAAACTAACTATACTAAAAGGCTATTATAATTCCAGTCATCTTTTCACTAATTAGTTTCTCCTGATATTTAGACAGAAAGCACTATGTAGGTGACTATGTAGGTCTCTTTGCTCACCAAATTGCTCCTTAGTTATAACTACACATCTCAGTCAGAATACTTCACCCAGGGTATGAGATCAAATCTGACATGAGGACTGGAATCTTACAACCTTAAATGAGACTGACAGTCAAGAGGAAGTACCATTTACCAACTGGCTTTATAGAGCCTAAGCCTATTAAATCATTTCAACTTGGTTCTCATCACTCAGAATTATAAAGCTGTAGAGTTCAGCCAGAGGAACTATTCGGGGTTCGTGGGTTACCTCTGGCTGGAGGCTGGACTACACCTGTGGAAATAAGACGGGCAAAAGAAAAATACGGAGAGACGCCAAGTAGGTTTTATCAAGGCGACATTTACTTTGGGGTGAGATGGGTATTTATATCCAGAGGTACAAAAAGTGAAACCAACACAATAAGCACAATTTATGCATAACGCAAATACAGCTCTAGATGGTAAGACGACTCTCAGGCAGGTAAATTGTTTACAGTAAGCAAATGACTTCAAACAGGAGGGTTAGTAGCAGATCCGCTTCTTGGTAACAGGAGAAGCAGTGAGCTGTGGGCTTTGTTCTGAGTACAACAGGTGTCATCTATAGTTCCAGCAATTCCAGCTGCTTTCGCTTTCAGCTTCAGGCAGAGGAGATACTCAGCAGCCTTTATAAGGGGGGGGGGGCAACATAAAGCAAATTAAATCAAGATTTCATTTTATAGTTTACAGTTTATATTTTTGGTATGTATTATTCAAGTCAGTTCTTAATATAAAAAAATATAATACCAGTCTTTATAGTAATTTGGAGAATTGATCTCAATGTATATACCCTATATTCACTGTAAAACAAGAATTTACTCATGATTACCATATTTGTGCTAAGTTAGACTGTAACTTAACAGCTGATTTCACAATTTGATATTTGTTAACAAGGAGGAAGGGAAATGAAAGAAATAGTTGAATATTTCAAAATTTGGCAACATTTTCCTCTGCTTTTAGAACATACCATATAGAATTGTGTTGATAATACAACTTCAAACATTACCCTTCATTAAGTTTTTATGAATTGAAATAAACTTTGTGACATATTCTCACAGTGTAAGTACTTTAGATATCATAATGCAGTAAAACTCAAGAATGGACCATGTTCTAGATACATAATTATACTCAAATAAATGAGGCAGTTTTTAGCCAAATGAAAACCAATTATGTTCTGTGATGTTCATGTATCTGGAATTATAAAAACTTTAGATTCAAAAAAGCAGGTTTAATCTTTTTTAACTTGTATAAGTTTGGACTTAATTTATCTGTATGGCTATCATGTGATTATTTAAATTATATAGAATAAACTCTACCAACCTCAAGTTTTATGCACTGCTTACGTAAGACATTACAAGGATTTTGTCTGTCCTGGTCATGATTTCTTTGTAGGGCATGGCACAGTATAAGAAGTAGGCTTCATTTTTTATTCTGTTGAATAAATAAATCCATGTGTGATTAGCATATAGATATTTCAATAAGTATGTCTGTTAACATTAGGCATACATCTTCCTGCATTCTCCACATCATTAGGTTTCCTTCTGCTTTTACAAATACCAGATATCAGATACTTGAATTACTATAATATATTCATTCCTGTTTCCTGCATTGCTTTGCATATGTATGCATTTACATCCATTAAAATAATGCTAGGAACTCTATTCTGTTATCCTTGAGGTTTCATAGATGTAAGACAATAGAAATTCATCATGTTTTCTTGTAATATCTAATCATATATGTGATGTAGTTGAATGCTGTACTTCAGACCTCGTAATACCCGGTCTGATTTTCTCCTGTGTGTAAGCTTTTCTGAATGTTTCATGTTTTTCTCTATCCTCCAGTGACTCATGAAGAGACATTAAAAAATTCACCTACTTTCCTTGTTCTATATTTAGTACATATCCATACATAACTCTAAAAGAAGAGAGGAAACATACAATAGCTATAGATAGATAAAAGGAAGCCAGGTTAATCAACAACTGGCTAATCTCTATCACAACCTGTCTTTGTAGTGAGGATTTTTCTATCATTTCTTTTCAAATACATGCTTATAAGAAACACAGTTCTGGGTGGAACAGCTGGAAGCTGCTACTTCTCATGCTGGCACCAGTGCAGGCTATCTAGATGACAGGATGCTCTTTCTGTGAGGCCCTTACAAAACTGAAGAATATATGGAACTAAAGAAAGCTTGTTTTCTCCCCTAAATACTCAATAGAGAATGATGGGACACTAGGGAAACAGCAGTAAAATCTCCTACTTAAAGGGGAGATGGGGAATCCAATGTAACATTTGGTATTTTGCTGGGCAGGGATTTTTTTTGTAGTACTTTTCTTGGGGACAACTGAAATCATTTAATTACCCTCCAGTTTTAATCTCTGAAAGTATACTCTGTTTATTGCCTTCGGTAGACCTAAGTGTTGAGAAATATCCCTCAAAGAATGTCTTGGAATTCAGAGCCAAGTTCCTATTTAAACAAGTTTGGGAGTTTGAGAATTATGCTTAAATCCAAACAAATCAAGATGTTTAAAGTGGGCTGTGAGTGCTTGTGGATGTAAGTGTGCATGTGTATTTTTGTACATATGTTACAGTTCCATCAATATTTATAGTTAACTTCTGGTCATAGTCAATAGCTATGGATGTGCCAGGAACTACGCTTAATGCTTTCTTTGATGCAATTACCTTTGCTTTATTTCTTTGATCCCTTGCCTTGATGCCCTGTCTCTCAATGTAATGGACTAATTTGAGGTCATCTGGAGAATTACTTGATGGGCATATAACACTCATAGCTGATCCTCTACTTCAGAGTATCTTTGTTCAGTTTAGGAGTTCCATTGTGGCTGGAAACATTTCATCTTTTATTCTGAATACTTTCCCTGTAGTAACAGATGGTTTTTCTAAGCCTTTGGCCTATATACTCTTAACTTCAGTAGTATCTTTGATCTCTGAAAAGTTTTTTTTTTTTTAACTTAGCACATTTCTCCTCAAACCCATGAAATACATCATGAAAAGAGTAAAGTAAAAGCCATACATATCCCTTCACTTTCTAAGCACTGTTTCTCAAGCTGCAGGCCATCAGTCTGAATCCAGTCAAACTAAATGTTTTGCAGTGCATGATATAGATTTCCCTACTTATAAATTACAATATGAGTATTTTCATAGTTTGGCTTTATAAATCAACATTTATTAAAGTAATATGGGAGAAGTTAACTACACAAAGTACAAATACTTCTTGCCCTCCTAATATTTTGTCTGTGGAAGGGAGTATAAAGACTATTCAGCCAGAGACCTTCTCCTTTACAACTGTGAAGCTGCTGCATTGCTTTGCTGTTGTTGTTGGGAGTCATGGTGGTGTGGAGGTGTGTATGTGTGCGCTCACACATGTTTGTATGGAGAAGTAATTACTGGAGTTTGAACCAGAGCCTTGTGAATTCTAAGGAAGAAACATTTTAGCATTAAGCAATACTCTTAGCCCAGGGGTTCTCCTTACTAGGCAGTAAGTGTAGACAAGAGGATGTAAAAGGGATGGTCATTAAGAAAACTTGGCTGTGTGAAACTTGAATAACTTTCATTACTTATTCCAGTATTCTGGCATTCAGACAGAGTCCACTTGGATGCACCTCACTGTGATATACCTTAGGGAAGGCCATCTAGCTATATGCTCAAAGCAAAACAGAAACAACAAAGCAGTTTAACTAAAAGCTAGCTAGGCTTTCCCACTGCAGTGATTCTAACACTCTTTCCTAGCTTTAGGCGATTGGAATTTTGATGGGAAAATGCTGGGCAGAACCAGGCGAAAGAGAGGGAGAGAGAACCCGGTCCAGCCGAGCCGAGCCCCTCTCTCTCCCTCTCCCTCTCCCTCTCCCCCTCCCCTTCCCGTGTCTGTCTGTCTGTCTGTCTGTCTGTCTCTCTCTCTCTCTCTCTCTCTCTCTCTCTCTCTCTCTCTCTCTCTCTCTCTCCCTCTCCCTTTCCCTCTCCCTCTCCCTCTCTCTCTCTGATGAGCGGGATGGTGAGTGTCAGCGGCTCGGATCTCCTGCCTCTGGAGAATAACCACCCCTAGAGCTGGGAGTCTGTCCAAGCAGGAACTCGTATACAACCTTTTCTTTATAAAGAGCTGAGAAAGGAGGCAGAGTTTTCTGCTGAGGTGAGATGACATAGGGGGAGGGGAAAGTTGATGAAGGGTATGAGGTGACTAACAGAACCAACAGTTACATCAGCAGGAACTAGGCAAAGGCAGGCTTAAGCAGGTTGTGCTGAGTCACTCCAGTATGGAAATGACTGAGACAGTTTACAAAACTCCAGCCAGGCTCAGGTTTGTCTTCAAGGCCCAAACCAGGGCCAAATAGAGCCCAACAGGAAAACATTGGGATAATTTGTGGCCATATGTCTGTCGGTCTAATAACAGTTTCTCAAGGTCTGTGGAATAAAGCACATTCATTACAAGAGTACAGAAAAACTTCTGTCCAATTCTGACTTGTACCAGAAAGTAGAGTCAAACGTTGTTCTCTCAACTTGATTTAGTTTCTATCTGAACAGTGTATTGTTTATTTGTTTCCGTATATTCTTGGCTGTTGCCAATCTTCAACAGCAAAGAGACAGGGAAGAAAAAGCGTCCACTTCTCTGCTGCTGGCACAATCCCTGCTAAGTTGATTTGGAGCATAGTCTTTAAGTTATATTGTCAAAAGCTAGATAGGAAGCTATACCTTAATATCAATTATATTAGCATGTCTCAGTGTCAACATCAAATCTCAAGTGTAGAATTCAGTAAGTCAACTTATTCTGAAACATCAAAACACTGTTACACATTTCCAATTTGCCATGAAAGCTCTTTAATATAATTCATATCAAAACCAGACATTCATACAGATTTGCTTTTATAATTGGCATGCCCTTTGGTAAATTCTAAACCTTACAAATTGTTAAGTACCAGTATATAGGGTTTTACAATTCAGAGTGTAAACAGCTGTGGTGTATGTGTATGTGTTTGCCTGTATCTATAAGTTTTGTATCCGTTATGTCCCGAATGTGCGCAGACTTTGTTTTCTTGACATAATTTCTTACGCCATATAGTATAACTATTTGTTTACCATTGATATAAAATTATGGTTTATAAGTAATCTAGAAATGGTTTCTGCATATGGGGGAATTTACATAGGTTATATGTATATACCACTCCATTTTATACAAGATATGAACATTTATGGAATCTGAGGGAAATTACCTCTAAGATGCTTGCAGGGAAACTAATATCTCAGAGATACTGAGAAACAACTACTTTTTTTTATGTACTTGAAAAGATAATAATTTTTTTTCAATAAAGTAAGTAAAGATTTAGAGCATCTTAGCTCTCAGGCCAGAGTGAGCAAGGAGGTTTGTGAATCCAAGGTTATATAATGAGGTACTTTCTCAAAGACAGAGGAAAGAAGGAAAGAAGGAAGGAAGGAAGGAGGGAGGGAGGGAGGGAGGGAGGGAGGGAAGGAAGGAAGGAAGGAAGGAAGGAAGGAAGGAAGGAAGGAAGGAAGGAAGGAAGGCAAACAAGACAGTACTTACTGCGTCCTTACTGGTACTGAAGTTTTTGTCACAACGTTTTTCAGTGTTTCTCAACCTGTGGGTCAAGACCTCTTTGGGGGGGGGG
>JADRCD010176339.1:0-10050 GCA_019843815.1 Montemys delectorum
TTTTTTTTCCAGCTCTGGTTATTATAAATAAGGCTGCTATGAATATAGTGAAGCATGCATCCTTATTATATGTTGGAGGATCTTTTGTGTATATGTGTCAATTACTGAGAAATTCAAGGTTGCAATGAAATTATAGCTTTAATTCTTAAAGTTGACAAAATCTACATAATTATGTGTCTTTATTAGATGTTTCAAAACACTTAGAAATTATGTAATTTGTAAATCAGAATATATATATACATATATATATTCCAAACATTTATCATTTTTTCTTGGAGAAAACATAAAAACATTCTTTCCATTGCTTTCTACTGCAATATACTATCATCTATACTGTCTTTTATGCAAGACCATACCAAACATATTTCTGTTTTCTCAGTGTTGCATGGTTCCCACCAGTGAACCTTCCCTCAGTCTGCTCCTCCCCTGGTCTTCCCAGCCTCTGCTAACCAGAGTTCTGCTCTCAACTTCAAGGTTGCTAATGTTTCACTCTGAACAAGAGTGAAGCAATTCAGCCATTCTTTCCTGTCTGTGACTTACTTAAGTTAATCTAATGATCTCCAGATTCATTTCTCTTATCACACATGGCACAAATTCATTATCTTTTATGGCTAGCTCATATTACACTTCATTTTCATAATCTGTTCATCACCTTACAAACACTAAAATTGGCTCTGTTTCATCACTTCATATCTCTTGTTAATAATACTACAAGGAACATGAAGGGAGATGTCCATCAGCATATTATTTGGTTTCCATTAGCATGGCTGTGGGTTTTGTCATGGTTTTACACATAAGAATTTTTCTATAACAGATATGCTAATTAACGCACCAGCAAAGGATTGTGTAGGAATTCACTTTTCTCTATATCTTCACCATTACACACCAACTCTAGTCTTTAAATGACCATTCTTATTGTTTCTCCAGTGTTCTCGATTTGAATTTTGAAAATATTAATGATGCTAAATATTTTTGTAGCACTGTTAATTGAAAATACTGTGGTTTTCACAAGATATTCGTCAAAAAACGCAAAATTACTACTTAAAACAATCTATATCAACTTTGTACCATATTTGAAGTCATGTATTATAATCTCCCTTTTATTACACATTTGGATCAGATATTTCTAGCTATTCTCAACCTTTTATTGGTCTATATAAAGCTTCAAATAAATTTATGTTGCTTTGTGATGAATATCGTAGGTAGTTCTATAGGAAGCATGCTTAATCCAAAAGTAGTAGCTTTAGGTACTGTAACATTTTAGCAATATTAACTCTACCAATGCGTGTACAGGGAGATTTCACTTCACTTTGTAAGTATGCACTTGTTTTTTTTTTTTTTTTTCTGTTTTTAATTGTAGAGAGTGTTGTCTACTCTGAAGAGTTATTCCAAAGTATATTTCTGTAGCTATTCTGAAGGGTATTCTTTTCTTGATTTCTCCGGCATATTATTTTCTACTGGCAAATGGTAACACTTCTGTTTCTGTATACTAATTTTGTAACCTGAAAATGTCTATCATTATGCTTGTAAAATGACTTGCACTTTAAATTCTGAAACAGGACATAAAAGCACACAGCGACATGGCATTGATTTCCTCACTATTCACCTTGTATTGAAACAAGAATTCTGTCTGGAGAATAGAGATTTCCCAGCCTCATGCTGTGACTAGCTGTTTACAAACACACTTTTAAACATTTCATATAGTCAAGTTTTCATATAGAAATAAATATAGTAAATTTTTTTCGTTAAACT
Source organism: Montemys delectorum (assembly GCA_019843815.1). NCBI lineage: Eukaryota > Metazoa > Chordata > Mammalia > Rodentia > Muridae > Montemys > Montemys delectorum. Next base: position 1,753 of record JADRCD010176339.1, read on the forward strand.
TAATAGGTAAGTGTCTAGACAAATATACAAAGATTCATAGCAATCTGGCACATTGAAAGTTGCAATAACTGAAATCACAAGCCAACAAAAAAGTAGCCCATAATTGAAAACATTTCGAATAACTATGATCATTTAACCATCTTAAAATAATGATCACATTTCAACTGTTTTAAATGGAAAAGTTGATTCAGAGAGTTGATTCAATGGCCCCTGTTGTTCTTGCAGAGGACCTAGGGTTTGATTCCAAGCACCCACATTACAGCTGAGAATGCCAGTCCCACCCAGGGGCTCTAGTGCCCCCTTTTGACTTCTGCAGGCACCAAGCATACACAGGGTGCACATACATGTATACATACAGGCAAATACGATTTATGTAAAGCAAATAAATTCAATTAAAATATATTGTTATAATTTTTGGTAGATTTTTGTATAATAATAGGGCCATGCAGCAAGAAAAGATATTTTAGTGTTGTCTTTACTTTTAAAACTTTAAGATTCTGTGTGTGTGTGTGTGTGTGTGTGTGTGTGTGTGTGTGTGTGTGTGTAGTCAAATGGGGTAGGACTTTGTCAACATTATTCCAGAAAGATGTAGTTCCCAGAAAGCTTTGCTTTAGCTCTTTGTTTCACACCTGAGCAAAGATCAAATGATGATATTTTCTCATAAACCCTTTAAGAAACCCTTTGGGTTCTGGTGCAGTGTGTAGTTATGTAGAAAGCATTTTTACTGAGGGCCTCCCTGCAGGCTTCAGGCCATGCTTTCTCTGAACTGCTCCAGAACACCTTGGTACTGTTTGTGCTTCAGCAAGAGGCCTGGGTAGTGGAATGAATGGGCCAATTCCACAGGATCCTATTATCTATTGGACTGCCCTTAGGCCAAACCCACTATATGCAAGAGTCTGAAGGAAATCATCATCAAAGTGCCTGAGCAGTCATCTGTAACTTGATAATATAACTCTGCAAATAGAAGGAGTCCTTCACTTGTGTATTATGGATCCTTACAAAGTAAGTTATGGTGTAGAAGGCACTGAGCTTTCTGACACTCAGTTAGCTCCGATGATTATGAGATGTGAGTATGGACAAAATATTTCCACAGCAGAAGTCTCTGAATGCCAAAATTGTGGATGCCATCAACCAGGTTGCTGATTGCTAGAGTATCGCTGACTGCATGAGAAGATCAAGGATATCCATGTGTCACCCTCAGTAAAAGAGTTTATGCAGGGGTAGGTAGAAGAGGAGTGGTGGAAATGGACTTAGAAATGGGTTCTAGAGTCTGAAAGAACACTAGAGACAGCTATCATTCTGACAGACTGGAAGAACAAGGTCCAGATTCTGGCCTCCAAAGCAGAAAAGGACAAATCAGGCAACATGAAGGGCCAGTCCAGTTCTGGCCACTCCCAAGGTTAAGTGATTCAAAAATCCTGGCTGAAGCTCTGACTCAGTCTAATGGAGATAGAGTGGCATCACTGGCTGTGGCTGAGTAGTTAGGTCAGCAAGTTCTCTAATCTTGCCAAGGATTCCAACACAGTCCTACTGCTCTCTACTCCCAGTAATGTCTCAAGTATGGTGGCTTAGGGTATGAGGCTACAGTGCCTGCTGGGAGCTGGAACTTTAGGGAGAATGGCAGAAATGTCCAGGCTACATAGAGATTCAAGTCTGAAAGAACTGCATAGAGTCAAGCTCAGTAAGTGGCCATGGCTTGGCCAGGGAATCTAGGAACAAGAAGAGTGCTCTCAGATTTCCGGCTTCAGCATCCCTGCCAAAGATTTGTTTTTTACTTTTTATTTGAACTTTGTGATCATGTAATAAACTCACAAGTGCCAAATCAAAAGAATAAAAGCAGAAAGCCAATCGAACAACAAAACACTCATCAACTATTTTTTTAAATCTTTCAAAACAAAAAGCGTTGTGCAAAATAATCTTAGAAAAGTGGATCAAACCTGTACAGAGACTATATAGTTGTCTCAACTGCTTGTTGTTTGCAGCTGTTCAGCACATGAGTAATAAACAATATGTCAACAAGCTTCTTTGAATGTTTTGAGGAAACAATTCTGTGATATGTGATAATTACCATATAATTTCAGTACTCTCTTTGGCACACACACACACACACACACACACACACACAAACACACTCACATACATGAATACAGTGCAGTATGTGTTTGTGCTTGCACATGTAGAAGCCAAAGATCAACTCTGGGTGATTTCCTTTTGCACATTTTCTCTTATTTTTATTATAATAAATTATATGTTTATATATTATAAGCTATTATATAGTTTATTATAATGAAAAGATATACTGAGAAGACCCACTCCACTGTGCTAGTCAGTGGTAGGGTTTCTCTGATTTGTCTCAAGTTCTCCCTGGAGATTTACTTAAGGTTCCTTCCTCCCAGTGTTAATTGAATTGAAGTTTTTATTTAGATAATCAGAATTCTGGAGGTTACAGCTTACAGAAGTGATGGCAGTATTTCCTTCTGTCCTACTCTAGTTGGGAATGACTAATAAAAGACATGAAATTTATCCACTCATTTTATATTAGGAATGTTTTAGGAACACTGAATTTATTTTCAGGCTTCAAACACCTTGAACTTTAATTTGTCAGACTTTGGGTCTAACAAAATTGGATGTGTTCTGACTGAATTAATGGAGCACAGAGAAATCTGTAAAAGATTTGTCCTAATCTTCTCTTTCCCATTTGTATGGATTGTGAAGTATTGAGACTGTATTAGATTACTCACAGAGTTCCTGGCCTTTGGCCTCATAAAATCTTCCCAGTATTCTTCCATTGACACTCCTGCTTCCCGTCCTTGTGGCAGGCCATTCCATCTTGTCCCAATTCTGTTGATTTCTTTAAGTCTTACCTCTTCTAGTAAGATAGCTATTAACTGATTCCAACTCACTGTAGTCAGGTAGGAGTCATCATGTTAGTAATAGTTCAGCGAGTAAGTAATGGGAACATGGGATGGTCAATATAGAGTCATGTCTTCAGAGTATTAACACCCAGGGACATGACATTTAAAAATTGTAATGTCAAAATGTGAAATTGAAATTTCATAATGAAAATTATAATCACAAAAGGGATTTTTAAAGAAATAAATGTTATATTATAGTCGGTTAATTCAACCTCTTATTGATCATGGAATACAAAGGCAGAAGTTTAACTCAGTTAATTAAGCATTTTATAAAAGGAAGCTAAAATGGATGGCAAGGGGAATCCACCTGCTCAAATCTCGTGTACAGTCACTGGTTATGCTTGACTGGTGAAGCCAAGGTTAATCTCCCTGGTGATCCATTTTAGGCCCTTTAGTTATTCAATGAATATTTTCCCATATTTTTAGATAAAATAAGTCATTCATTTATTTCTAAATCAATATTAGCAGATCTAGAAAACAATCATTTATATTTGTTAAGATTTTATAACTTAAAAAACAGGTAACAAATGCATTTCTCACAATTTCATGTTTTCAAAAGATTCTTAACTTATTTCAAATTTGAACCTCAGCATACATGTCATATTGCCGAATCTTAAGGGTTGGCTATTTCTTAAAATTGCATATGTTAAAATTTTTGCTTTAATAATTACCAAAGTGCTGCAATATATTATCTAATTATATGCACATCTGTATAAATTTTAGGTAAAATTCAGCATTACAAATAACATTTATCAAAATTCTGTGTATTTTTATATTACCCTGGCATTTTCATGGTTTATTATGAAGACAGTGATTAAGGGCAATATACGAATTAATCATTAATTCATTAATTCATTAATTAATCATTAATTCACCTTTTAGCTTTAAGGTCATCTTACACAATATAAACAAGAAGTAATTATTAATTTTAATTTCTATGGGGTAGACTAGCAACAATAGTAAAGATATTTTTAATGAATAAATACAAGTTCCTTTAGCTTAGTAGTTAAGTACTTGAGGAAGTTTATTTTTTCCTTATATATGACTTCACAGCTGTTGAAATGATAGTATAGTATCTGTCTAGAAAAATTTTCATGGTATTATTTGATCACAGTATTCAGAAAATGTTCCTACAATGATCTCCATGTCCTAATCACTAAAATGGAAGAACTAGGACTTTATACATGCAATGAATCTAAGGTCCTGCAAACAGAACAGCTTTCCTTAATTATCTGTTCATCCCAGTTGTCATAGACTTTTAACTGATATAGGAGTGCATAAGATTCAAAGAAGGGGATACGATGACAGATTAGTCTTGGAAATCACCATGAAAATGTCTGCTGCCAGCTTTGAAGACAGAATCAGAGTGGGTCAAAGACTGCTGTCACTGCCCTAGTAACCAACAATACAGATTCTTCTCTGGGGCTTCCAAAAAGGAATGTAGTCCTGACGACACCTTAACTTTAGCCTCGGGATATCTATTCGTGTTTGCTTTGAATTTCAGGATAAATTTAGACTGTTTAAGCCATTAAATTTGACATTTTAGTCTATAGACGTAATAGGAAATTAGTGCTCTAACTGCAAGAAGAAAGTCTTCACCGCAAACCCAACTCAGTTTGCGCCTCCCTAAGCACCGTCTTATTTTGGCAAACAGAATCATAGAAATGATGTTTATGTGGATAGCTAAGAGTTTTAGCTCTATAGAGGGACTCTATCTAAATGAACAACAAAATTGGTAAATTATGATATTTATCAAGTGTTTTTCAATTTGCTTAAAAGATATATTTGTGGTTTGGAAATGGGTTATAACTTATACTCCAAAGTCACTTCATTTTCTTAGCTTTAGTGTAGAACTGGACTTTTTACCAGTTTTGGAACTTTATTAAAAATGAACTTTTAAAGGTGTCTATGTACTTGCATCACACTAAGCTTCTCTTGTGTTAAATATTGCTAGAGATAAGTGAAGCACCAGCTCTGATTTGAATGCAATTTTCTTTTTTCTTATACAATATTACATACCTATGCTATTCACTTTAGTAACCTGATAGATGATTTTTAATGGTTTCTCTAAGATATGAGGCCAATATAAGCCAAAGTTGTGAAATATAAAATTTCTTAAAAGAAAATGAATGTTTACATGTAATTATTATATGAAAAATCAAATGTATACTGAATGAATTGTGTATTGGTCATTAGTAACTAATATGTTACAGAAAATATAAAATGAATGATATTTTAAAATCTTTTCATAAGATATTTATTTAGCAATCATTAAATGCTTAGGTATTCTAAATGTTACTAATTACTACTAGATAGCCAAGATATGAAGGCTAAGAAGATAATAGGATATCAGATCCCAGGTCACTGCTCCACTTGATATATTTCACACAAAATCATACAGCTTTGCCAGCTCAATTTTATACAGATGACTAGCAGTAGAGTGCAACAGTGTTTAGTACTGAATATGAATATTAAGTCAGAAAGCATAAAACCAATAATGAAGCTGAGAATTCTTGTCTCAAAATCCCAGAAGAGTCAAAGCAGGGAGAATGTGCTTGTGGTACTGGTGAGATTAGACAGGTTCTTAAAGATGTCTCTCATTGCCAGCCTACAGACATCTTACTGAATGTAAAAGAGACAATTTAAAAGAGAAAGATGGGAAGTTGGTGTTTTAGCCCTGCTGCCCAGTACTGCAGATTATTCATGTGTGGGTATGGATTTCATGAAATGTGGCCATACGCAATTCATGTGTCTAGTGACTTCAGACTACACAGGAGATTTTGAAAATAATAGCAAAAGTTATGATTCTCAACATTGTATTTACTCAAGGGCAAAGAACTTTGTTATTGTTGTCATAATTAATTAGATGCATTCTTTATAAACTTTATGTAGGTGTGTCACCACTAAATCCCTTCTCTGCTGTCTCTACCTCCCCTTCACTCTCCTTCCACTCCCCCTATTCCTCCCTCCCATTTTTGTCTACACTTCTGTGCTGCCTAATTTTATATCAACTTGACACAAGTTGGAGTCATTTTGGAAAATGAACCTTCAATTGAGAAAATGTGCTCAAAAGCTTGGCCTGTGGAAAAGCCTGTGGTGCATTTTCTTGATTCTTTTCTGCCTACAAATTCCTGCTTTGAGATCCTGCTGGAGGATAAACTGTAAGGGGAAATGCCACCAACACCCCATACACACAAGTTGCTTTTGGGTTATGGTATTTTAGCTCAGTATTAGAACCTAACTAAGACTATATTTCGATTGTTCTCTTGATTAAATGCTACATATTTTAAATGACTTAATTAAATCAATTCATTTTAAAAAGGGTTGTAAATTATTTAAACTACTTATTTACTTCTTGTTTATATTTTACTACAACTGGAAGATGTTACTACATATTTTATAATCTACACAATAGTTTAAGATATATACATTGTTGAATAATATAGTTAGATATATGTATTGTATATTTAAATTCGTATAGTGAAGTATGTAATACCAGACCTTTTTCAACTTTCAAAATTACACTGATACAGTCATTATAACCTGTAATCTTGCTCCAGAGATCCACATCCCTTTCTTTTACATGTATGCACAAACACACACTCACACTCACACACACACACACACACACACACCACATCACACAGAGAAAGAGACAGAGAGATATGCACACACATGCTCACAAAAATAAAAAATATAGCTTAAAGCAACACAAAATATGGTGTTCACTTTCTGTTTGTTTTGAGTGGCACATGGTTGAATATGCATGAGAAGAGTGAATGCTTAAGCAGCAGTAGGAAACATCTGCTTATAGAATATTTTCCTGTGAAAGATTAAGAAAAACAAGTGTGGCTGCTGTTAAAACTGTAAGATGCCCTGACAACACTATTCTGGATATTGGTTGCGAGCCTAGCCTTTAATGGCTGGTCAGTCATTCCAGCCTGGCCCACTATTTACAAGGCTAGATAGTAATATATTTTGTATTGCTGAAAGAATAACATTTTAAACCACATGTGATATTTAAGGAAGTGTCAGGCTTATTATTTTATCGTGTGTGTGTGTGTGTGTGTGTGTGTGTGTGTGTAATTTAGATCAAAGCCAGATGTATGAATATGCTTACCCCAAATCTTTTATGTCTATGTAATACAAAACTCTAGGAAATCATTTTTCTCAATAGGACTTCCACTTATGTTATCAATAGCTATATCCAGCAATACTCAATCTCACCATGCAAGCAGATAAACAAAATTTGAACCACTGTGAACTGGCATTGGCTATTTTTGGCAATAAAAACAAAAGTTTAATAATGCCTAGTATTATTTTTAACAGTTATTTTTAAGAAGAATATAATTTGTTATTAATTTTTAGCTATAGAAATTGACATGAGCCATAAGATTTATTGAACTTATAATAAAATACTAGGCATATGTTTGATATATAAACAACACAAAATCATATTACAATGAGTGCTAAAATCACTAACAGGGCTTAATAGCATATGAACACAACAGCTTTGGAGATAGACTATCTGTGTTAGACAACAAAACCTTCCTCTGTATAACACTCAGTTTTACTGTGCCTCTAAACCTGGTTTATAGCATGAAAGCAATATTAACATCTACCTTGTAGATCTATTATATCATATGAATAAAAGAAATTATTGACAATTTTTAAAGGGTACCTGAAACATAATGTTTTTAAGTTGAATGTAATATAAACGATTGGCTCAATATTGGTATATTCATGCTGTGAAATAATTTCTAGTCATTATTTTGTGTGAGCTGTGATATTGCATATGTAGAGAAGGGGAGGTCATATATTAACTGTATGTGTCATTCGGGTCTGTTTTGTGTTGTCATAGAAAAGGACTAAAATATCTGAACATGAATCCACTTAAGTGAAAATTTGCTTAAATATAATTCTATTAGCTTTATTTTTCCAAATATTCCTGAAGTATGTTTGGAAGAATTCTATATTTTAATATAAAAATCTTAAAAGTTGATATTTTTTTCTGAGAAAATGGACATGATACATTTTTGAGACCGTAGATGTTGGAGTTTATTGTTGCCTTTTGAGATTTGAAGCTTAGCTAATTGATACATAGCAGATCATTTCTTTACAATCACCCCTTAACCTATTGCTACAGGAGAGCAAGCAAGCTGCTGCAGGTCACGCCTGACTGGAGAGCACAGGTGGATATACTGTCACTAATTAGATTCCTCTGGACATCTTTTTTCTCAGCACGAGGCTAAAGAAATATCTGGGGCACTGTTGCTTCAAGACCTGTATTGGCAAAGCGTGTTGTTATACTTTATAAACAATGGCAGTAACATGTTTCAAATGTTGGCATTGGAAGTTAAGAAAATCATTCATACTTTAAAAA
>JADRCD010176340.1:0-10138 GCA_019843815.1 Montemys delectorum
AGAGAGCTACATCAGGCTCTTGTCAGCCACCACTTGCTAGCATCCACAATAGTGTCTGGGTTTGGTAACTGAATATGGGAAGGATTCCCAGGTGGAGCAGTCACTGGATTGTCCTTCCTTCAGTCTCTGCTCCACACTTTGTCTCTGCAACTCCTTCCATGAATATTTTGTTACCCCTTCTAAGAAGGGTTGAAGTATCTACACTTTGGTCTTCCTCCTTCTTCAGTTTCTTGTGGATTGTGGATTGTATTTTGAGTATTCTGAGCTTCTGGGCTAATATCCACTTATCAGTGAGTGCATACCATATGTGTTCTTTTGTGATTAGGTTACCTCACTCATGATAATATTCTCCAGATCCATCCATTTCCCTAAGAATTTCATAAATTCACTGCTTGTAGTAGCTGAGTAGTACTCCATTGTGTAAATGTACAACTTTTTCTGTTTCCAATCCTCTATTGAGGGACAGCTGAGTTGTTTCCAGCTTCTGGCTATTATAAATAAGGCTGCTATGAACATAGTATGTCCTTATTACATGTTGGAGCATCTTCTGATTAATTCTTAATATCTCCCTGCTTGTAAAGATTTTAGTGCTAACAGGTTTACATTCAATAATTACAAATGAATGAAACTCATATTATTTCAAAAAGTATTGATACAAGAGAGTGGGTTAAAACAGAGGATAAGGAAAAAAGATGCAAACAAAAGGATTAAGAGAACTGGAAGAAAGAGTACAAAGGAAATAAGGACACATGTTAGATTTATTAGGAATGCCTGGTAGTGTGTTCTCTCTTAAAAAAAAATAAGGAAAATAGCTTCATGCATAGTGGTGGTAGGTGATGACTTTAATAACAAACATGCAAATATTCTATTACCCTCACTCACTTGATATGGTACTTTTTCAGATGATAGTCACATTCAACTATTATAAACAAACACATGACAATATAGTGTCCAATGGCTTATTTTCCCACAAGCTGCTTCAACAGGTGGAGCTTTGACAGAAGCAGCCAGGAACCTTTGAACTGGAGTGTCAGACAGCTGTTTTCTTTTTCATAGATGTTTTTCATAAGACTTCAGTCTTTCTCTTCCATTACAGTGAAGTGGGGAGTCCTTCCACCTGAATTAATCCTTTAAAGAACTTTGCCGGAAAAGCCAGTCATTTGGAACTGAGTTTCATTAGCCATCTAGGCTAGTAAGACTAGAAAATGTATTTATTTTTCACAGACTTATTTTCTCTTTTTTAGATTTATTTTATTTTATGTGAATGGCTATTTTATCTGCAAGGTATGTGTACCACTCTAACAGAAACAGCTTTCATAGTCTCTGTTTCAATGTTAAAAATGTTTTTAAAAGTAAATTCTAGCTAGTTCAATATCATGGTTACAACCCTTCAGTGAGTTTTAATTACAGACAACATAAGGGATTAAAGAATTATCCATGGAAAGATTAAGCACAGTCACAAACAGCCTTGCCTGCTTATCATTCACCCTCAGCCTGTGTCAGCCATCAGTACTCACTGATGACTCCCTGTGCTTGAGGTAATGGTTCCTGGGAAGGCTTGCTCATGACTACTCTGATAATTTCTCTTCATCTGTAAAGACTAGGAAGAAACACTGGCCTTTCCTGGACATGCTTTGCTTTCCTTTACTCAACACTCATAATTAAAGTGAGATACCTTTAAAAATGTGTAAGTGCTAAGGAGCTAGTGATGGTGATGGTAATGATGATGGTGGACCACAGTTGTAACTTAACTGTACCTGTAGCCAACTCTGAGATGAAATTTAGCTTTCAGTGTCAGATTGTGACCACTGTATTACCCAGCCTTGCAGATACTAGCCACCAGGTTCTTAGCCTCTCCAGTACGAAAACAGTTATTTGGGGCCTCCCTGCATAAGCCAGCTAATCAAATGCCTTTTGGAATAAATTCATTCTATCTTTTCTGTTCCTTTAAAGAACCCTAAGAGAAGCCAGAATAATGCAAAAGGTGCTGCGTTGTGTAAGATACTGCTGTTTCTTTCCCTTTCTCACAATTAATATATGGCAGATGCAGGTTAAACTAGATTCTCTATGTGAATGATCAAGAAATCCTTCAGCTGTTCTTGGAAAGGAAGGAGTTTTATACCACAGCAACCAAACCCATGGGTACATAACCAAGATAAGCAAGGGCTGGGTTTAAGGCCATATACTTGCCTTGTCTCTTACACTGCACAACATGAAATATTTACTCCTGATTTTCTGACTGATTTCCTGATTAACTTTGTTGAAGTAAAAAAGAGCCCAAGGCTCAGTGACTTCCTACAACCAATATATCTCACCATCCATGTTATATGTAACTGTGTGTAGTTCTGCTTCAGGCAGAGGGAAAGATTAACGAATTTTTCATCAGAAGACCAAGAAGCCAATAACTCTCAGCATCTTCAACTTGAGATACCAGTCTGAGATACCAGCCGTCTGTGTGGGCTTGATTATGATGACTCTCATTGTCACAGGTGTTGGAATATTTAGTACTCAGCTGGTGGGACTGTTTGGGCAGATTTAGGAGTTCTGGTCTTGCTGGAGGAAGTATTTCACTGAAGACGTACTTCGAGATTTCAACAAGTCCCTTTTCCAGTGTGCTCTCTTAGTTTACTTTTTGTGGTTGGAAGTATGAGAAATAAGCTGGTCCTACCACCATGCCTGTCTGCTGCTACAATTCTGATGGTGGTGCATTTTTGTCCATCTGACACTGTGTGCTCAAAGTAAACCTTTCCTTTCTAGGTTTCCTGGCTTATGTTATTTAATTCAGCAATAGAAAAGTAGATAACACATGTCCCTGACTGCCATGTCCCAGTGTTCCGTCACATCTCCTTACATTTACCTCAGCAAGTCACAACATCAAGTCTTTCTACAATGAAAACACTGAAAAAGTTTAAGGAGAAAGTGAACCTTACAGACAAAAACAAGGGAGGTAACATTATTTCACTCATCACCCAGTCATCTGTTTGTGTAATTTTTCTCTGTAGACAGATAATGGAGAGAGAAATCAGTGGTGAGAATGTTCACCCTGTCACTCAAATTCAATGACTACATAAGAAAGGGGTAGACTAGATTATCTGAACAATACCTTCCAAGGAAGCAGCCATATTTCTGTAATGCTTCCACATTCCTGGAAGCCTCTCATGTCTATGAAGCCCTTATTTCTTCCCAGGAAGCTCTAGTCTGTGAAATTCTTGCTTATTTCTCATTTAATGTGGAAGAAAGAAGTGGTTAGGTGCATTCTGCTACTCATGCAAATCCTTCAGGTTTCATTCTAGGGTTGAAGCTTTTCCTGTCCTTTTTCTGTCACATATGGAAAAAAAGCAATATGTAGCTTGTTCACTTGAGAAACATGTCAGACACAGGTAATCATGATGGTGTAGGCATTAAATCACACATACACACACAGATACACACGTACATACCCCACCACTTTACACATACGTCACACCATAAAGACAACATATATACCCTACATCACATACATACCACACCCATACATACATCCCACACTACACATACCACACACACATACAAACACACACACTCACCACAGCATTACACATACACCATCCTTAATCATACCACCTTCATACTATATACATATCACTTCCCCAGATATCACAATACACTATATCACACCACCACACTGTATATTACAAACACCATATATGAACCACACACAACACACAGACATATTACATACATATGCACACACACACACACACACACACACACACAGATACATGCATACCATATCATAATACTACACCCAAATACTATACCACATATACACATATACACACACATACACGCTTAGATACACAGGCCACAAAGACACACCACACACACATACATACACACAACACAGGCACACACACCATACCACACACATAGACACACCAACACACATAGAAATTCTAGTATGAATTCTTTCACAGAATGAAGATGATTCATTAGTTAAAGTATATAGCTCTTAGATGAGAGTAGACTTCAAGTATGGTCTGATCTGCTGCCTAAATCGCATCACCAAGATGATATCAGTTTCATCTCAGAAACATCTCTTTTCTTTGATATAAGTAGACTGCCGGCTGCAGCTGGGATAATTCATACTTTTCCTTGTCGTCCCAAAAGCCACTTTAAGTTCTAGCTGGAAAAATTTGTGTCAAATTCCTATGTCTGAAGCTATCATTGTCACAAAAAGAATATGAAATGGCTAATTGTCTAATTGGCCCCACACATCCCCATGGTTCTGTTTAATGCAGGGGCAGAGGGTGGGGAAGAACTCAGCACTAGAGAAATAACCAACTTAGTACACAATGACAGTCAAATCTAAGCTGTAAGTTTTGCCTTTACTTAAACTTCATCAGTGAAACACTGTTAAGGAAAGGCAGAAGAGTATAACAATGAAATATGTGTCTGTGTGTGTGTGTATGTATACATGTGTGTACAATTACATGTGTTGTTCTATGAATTTTGTACATGTATATATGTAACTGACAATTCTCGTGTGCTTCTGATAGAACACATAACACCTATTTCTAATCTAGCATATAAAATCTTCCAGTTTGCCTTTCAAGTACGACCACTTATATTCAGGAGAAACATTTCTTAGGTAGCCCTAGTTCTTAGGTATTCTTGAGAAATTTTTCTGAAAAAGAAACTCACTATAAATTGAAAACCACTTGGGTTAGGGAAATGAAAACTTTCCCATGGCCTTTGGAAGGTGCTTCTGATGCTTTGGTTGAGTGGAGACCCTCTATACACTATAGCCTGGTTTGGCGAATTAACAAAAGCAGAATATTTTTATATGGTATAGACATTCATAAGAGAACAACACATCTTACTTCATAAAGGAGGCAGCTTTATATTAAAACACCTATTATACCACAGGCATCAAGGTTTTTTTTTTTTTTCCTTTCTACGTTTCTGTTTTCTTCTCTTTTTACACCCTTGGGAATTCAGATCACATGGGGAGTAGACAAAAAAAAGCTAGACAGAAGAATGTCTTTAGGAAAACTAGGCTTGAAGATGTAGCTTCAGTCTCTTATATGAAGTGTTTGGAATTCCTAGAACATCAGCCACAATAATTCCAAAGAAAACAAGAAACTATATTCTAAAAATGAATGTAAGTGATTTTGGATTATCTGTTTCTATTTCTCTCTAATAATAGCATAGAACACTGAGACAAGTTTCCATGAGCATGCCTCTTTCAGTGAGATGGAACATAGCCTCCTTGAATTATTCATGCTAATTACCAGGAAGATATGCCATGAATAAATTAATTTTACAGATGAAAAAATCATATGTGAGTCCATGACACATTGCATTTCTCTTTGAAATAAAATCTTTCACAGTATATTATTTTCATGCTATATAATTCTATGCTTTATCTATTAGTCTTGAAGATTTAAAGGTACGCAGTGATAAGAAATTGAGGTGAACAGTGAAAATAAAGAATTCATCTAGTGAGAGTTTGGAATCTCAATAAAATTGAGTATCACCGAAGACAGAGATGTGAATATATTAAGGATTTTGCAACACTCACATAATTACTATAACAATACTCTAGGCGGTACACAAAGGCCTAGAGAGCAGAACTTCAAAGGACCAGTGGGTTCCAAGAGATGAATGTTAAAGAAGAAAGGGTCTGGATAGCTCAAGGTTATTTGAGCTCAGATGATAAGGAAGCTCACGGTGACCCCGTGAGAGAAAAGAAGTAACTGGGGCTTTCCCTAGAGAAGTGGTCACTTGGAAGAGAGGTCTTGGTATGGCTGCTGCTGTACCTTCATAAGTGGTTACAGCAGCTTGGAATAAAGTGCCATCAGAAAAATGAGGTTCTGAGGGCTTCCTTTTTAAACTGTAAATATCTCGGTACTACAGCTGTTTAAAAAAAAAAATTGACTTGACCCCAGGACCCAATTGTTAACAAAATTATTCAAATATTTTAAAACTACACAAGAATTAGAAACTAGTTGTTCTATGATGCAGAGCCCATAAAACTTCAATGGAGATAAAATATTCAAATTTCTAGATCTGCCACAAAAACTGAAACTCTGCCCCAGGAATGTATCTTGTTCTTCTCAGGTCATTATCATGAGCAGTTGGTTTGAAAACCACCTGCAGGGAGAGTAGCCAGAACATGATTTTTGAATTTTGTTTTTCCTGTTTTTATTCTTTCTTTTTATTTCATGTCCACAGTGAGATTTTAGAGCTAAGTGTAGTTTATTTCTTTAAATATTAAAGACCATTTTTCTAGAAGTACTAATGATCTGCATCAGTATCTCTACTTGCCAACAATCTGAAATGAATCTAGAGCCTAGAATAAAGCCTCCATCCTAAAAGATGGACTAGGAAATTGTAAGACTAGTACAGACACAAATCTTCAGAGAGAAGGTGTTTGGTGCCTAAGGAGTAAATAAGCTCTTTGTTTTATGGATATAATTTGATGACAACATGTCTTTCTGTACATGTGATTATGTCAATTGCCCACTATAAAAATTCAATGTTTGTTCCCTCTTTAATGAGTATATGTTTGTTGAAAGAACATTTTTAAAACATTTAAAAGATATTATATCATTTTGTTCTCTTGTTTATTTATCTTTTTAAAAATACTATTGGCTTCCTTTAAATTGATCACTATGCTTAGACCTATATTTAATAGACACTATTCAACTGGATAGTGTCCAGTTTTTTAACAGGAATAAACCATGATAACGAGTAATTTAATGTGTGGTCCTACCAGACTATACCATGAATCTGTGGGTCTATCAGAGTAAACAAATAATCTCTTAGTGCTTTAGATAAAACCAATAATACCTAGAATGAAGATTATAAAAAACATGACTTTAAGAAGAAAATTAAGTTGATGTTGTTTTATCTAAAATAGTGGAAGCACCATAATGCTTGTTAAACGCTAAATGAGATCACAGAAAGCAGTAAGACAAAAGCAACACACTGTTCTTTGTCTCTTGGAGTTCTCAGCTGTTTCAAGCTAGGGACAAGATGTTCAGTTTGAAATTAATGTTGTTGAATAAAGAACAATTGGCTTGGATCCTGGGTATGACATGTGATGGAACAGACATTCCTTAACCAAAATCTTTCAATATTATGATAGTACAAAAAGGAAAGGGCAACCACACTAAAAGAATCAGCATTCTTGAAAGTAAAATCATTTCTGTCACTCTCCTGAAAGGTAGACTCATCATGTATTTATCATTAAAATGGTTTATTAAACAATACAAGAGAAAATAGAAAATCTCAATATAATAGAAACTTCATGTACGTATTAATAATGAAATAAATCATATTCAAGGCAATATGTATTTTCTAAGACTCAACAAACCACAGAATAAAACACTGGAAACAGCAAATCAAATAATGACTTGTGACATGAGCCAGACATCCCATAAAGTGATGAGATTGGAAGCTTTTCAAAACATGCAAATTCTGAACACAGAGTTGAAAATTTGTCTTTTTATTAGAAAAAATAAATATGACCTAATTGAACTTTTTCCTCTGAAATCATTAAGTCATTAACCTCTTTAGATTGTCCTTCCTTAAAATATTATATTGTGCAGATTAATTTTCAATAACTCTGTAAAATTTCAAAAAGCAGTTCTGAATTAACCTGAAATTAATATATGTATGTATATTAAAATATAAAGCTTAGCCATTTGGGCACCCAATCGTTAAATTCAAGAGCCTTGAAACTGCTTCCTCCTGAACCTGACTTCTACATAATCTTACCCTTCACCATTACTAAGTCAGGAAAGAATTTTTGTTGGTTGACTAGGAAACAATAATATGAAGAAGACTGAAATGCATGATATTCTCATTCTTTATAAACCTGTAAATAAGAGATAAACTCACTAGAACATGCAGAAATCTATTCATCATATCATTGGGGAAAATGGATTTTAAATCTCCCTCCCAAATGTGTCTTCAAATATGGAAGTTCTTATTATATAGGGAAAAACACTATCAAGAATCTAAAGGAATCTCAGGAAACAGTGGGATACATGAAGAAAGAAATTAAAACTGAAAGTAACAATGTTCATTCATTGCAAAGTTCTTATACAGTTTTATTTTATTTTATTTTATTTTATTTAGTTTTATTGGATATTTTCTTTATTTACTTTTCAAATGTTTTCCCCTTTACAGGTCTCCCCTTTGGAAACCCTCTATCCTATCCCCCCTCCACTTCCTCTGTGAGGATGGTCCCACACCAACCCACTCCCATCCTCCCACTCTGGCACTCCCCTACAATGGGGCATCTTAAAGCCCAAGAGCCACTTCTCCCACTGATATCCACCAAGATCACTGCCACAAGTGTGGTCAGCACCGCAGGTTGCTCCATGTGTATTATTTGGTTGGTGGTCCAGTTCCTGGGAACTCCAAGGGTTCTGGGCTGAGCAACAATATCAATTGTTGCTCCCTCCATTGAGAGACAAACCCCCTCAGTTCCTTCAGTCTCTTCTTCAACCCTCCATCAAGGACTCCCAAGCTCAGTCCAATGGTTGGCTGTGAACTTCTGCCTCTGAGGTCTGGGTCTGGCAGAGCATCTCAGGAGACAGCCATATCAGGCTTCCATCAACAAGCACTTCCAGGCATCCACAATAAGGTCCAAGTTTGGTGGCTGTATATAGGATGGATCCTCAGGTGGGGCAGTCTCTGGATGGCATTTCCTTCAGTCTCTTCTCCTCATTTTGTCTACATATTTTCTCCTGTGAATATTTTATTCATCCTTCTAAAAAGCATCCACATTTTGGTCTTCCTTCATCTTAGGCTTCATAGGGTCTGTGAATTGAATCTTGGGCATTCCAAATGTTTGGGCTAATATCCCAATATTATTGGGATAATATCCACTTATCAGTGAGTATATAACATGTTTGTTCCTTTGTGACTGAGTCACCCCACTCAGAATGATACTCTCAAATTCCAACCATTTGCCTGTGAATTTCATGAAGTTGTTTCTAATAGCTTCTAATACCTTATGAAATTTTAATCTAATTTAAAACTTGGCACCACAAGCCTGCAATTCTGTCAGTGTTGCTTTGCCTTTATTATTCAAACCAATATTTAGGAATACATAATGGAAAACCCCTCAGCAATAACATTTTGACTACAGTAAATATGAATATACAGAGTTATGACTTTATTAAAATTATGGAAATTAAGAGTGTAAAAGTTTTTATTTTCCAACCTTCAAATTTTGAAGCTATAAGAGAAATAAAGCATAGAGAATTAGGAATAGAAAGAGGAGAAAAAGAAGGGAGGGGGAAATAATGAGAAAATAATTTGAGGATAAGTAAGAAAGAAGGAGGAAAGAGAAGAAGGAGGTGAACAGGAAAAAGGAGGAGAAGAAGAAGAGGTCGAGGAAAATGTTAACAATTCTACTGGAAATTTAGATGATTGATTCATACTGATCATTTAAGAGTCCAGGTGAAATCCAATAGGAAGCAATGAACAGGATAGAGTAGCTATGCCACATATTCATAGTGAAAAAGATGACCCTAGTATTGTCCTTACCTCTTAAATGAAAACAAGTCCACATAGGTATTTGTTTGAATAACAATTGTGTGTGTGGCACAAGTATGTACTGGGTTTCGTTGACAATTTACCTTCTTTGAGTGTACATTTTGCAATGTCCCACATGTCCCTAAGATCCCATAAGACTTGACCTGTGACTTCCATGTTTGGTTGTACATCACCTAGTTTAACACAATCCTTGGAAATCTTATTAGCAAGAACCTTCCACATTCAATGTGTAGTTTAAACTCCCTATTCTCTATCCATGGAATCTGCACATTAGTTAGTGTCTCTTTAGCCCCTCAAATTTCATCCTTCCATCCACTGATCTACTCCTAGGCTTATCAAGTCTCAGTTGTTTATGCTGTGTTCATAATGGAACCCAGTTCTTTACCAAATTCTCTTTCTTCCTCTTGTTATACTTCCTGAATAAAGTATTCTCTTACTCATATATATATGTATATATATACATATATATATACTCTTACTCATATATATATATACATATATAAATATATATATACATATATATATACTCTTACTCATATATATATACATATATAAATATATATATATATAAATATGTATCAAG
>JADRCD010176344.1:0-14848 GCA_019843815.1 Montemys delectorum
GAGAGACAAGCCTCTAGGCATAACTGTGGTGGGTTCGATCAGGTTAGTCTTGTGCATGCTTGTGAGGGCTTGTCTTCATTCCTAGTCAAATTGGAATACGCACTCTAGTAGTGAGCCAGGACCATCCCTGGGTGGAGCATCATAGAACAGAAAGTGACCTAGCGGGGATTACCTCCCTCCCCTTCCTGCCCAGGATGCAGCAGGCCAGTAGCCCCAGGCTCTTGCCACCTTGGCTTTCTTGTTATGGGGAACTGTACCCTGAAACTGTGCCAGGGCAAAGCCCTGCTCCCTTGGGTGCTGTTGTTGGGGGTTTATCACAGCAGCAGAGGAAGCTAAGGCCCAGGTGCATTAGCTGCTATTTCCAAGTTTAGGTAGTTTCAAGTTACGTTCGGTTTATCAAGGTATAACCCCATTGTAAATCTAGGAGTGGTGCCCTCAGTTCTGATTGATGCTCCACTTTTGGTCCTGTCTCCTGGCATGCTTAGTATTTTTCAGTCATATTTAAGGTTCTGAGTGGTGTAACCCCACAGTGTGCCCTATGACATCATGGGCAGCGGTATAGCTAGCTGGGGTAAACCTGGATTCAATGTGCCTTCGTTCTTAGGACCTCGGTTAAATATTGTCAGCCCTCATGTTGCTGATTCTCACTGTCTTTCATCTTGGCAGCTACTCTGTCCCTCCACGCTCTGCTCTCCCCTGCCTTGTACTTCTGGAGAATGGCACAGGGCAGTATGCTTGTGTGGGCTTCTGTTCTCGCCTTCAGGCTGTGGTTGCTAGAGCCTCTGCTCCAGTTCTCAGTGCTCAACCTGGTGAGTCACTCTGGAGTCTAGACTGTGGCCGATCCCCGAGCTTACCTTGCTCCCTGGAGTTGTTGCTGAGTCGCCAAGTGGCTGACCTCAGTGTTCTCATCTAGCGCTGTAGTTAAATGGGGAAAACAGTGGACACCAGCCTTTCTTGATGTGGCAGTTTGGTAGTGAGGTTAGCGCGTTGCCTGCTGGATGGCATGTCATTTTCCTAGTTTGTCAAGTCCTACTGTTTAACCTCATCAGTGTTTGGGGAGGGTAGGATGGGAGGGAACCTAGTTACAGACACTTTCTTAGGGCTGGAGGGTTGCTCACCAGTGGAGAGAATCAGTGGCTTCTGCATGGTGCTTCTAACCGTCTATAACCTCTGACCTCAGCGGGCATGAGACTGGCATGTGTTGCACATGTGTGAAGGCAAAGCCCTCATACACATAAAATGAAATTTATAAATGTAAAAATTAAAGGAAGAAGGATTTTCTCGGGCTGGGGAATTAACTCAGAGTGTAAGAGTATTTGCTCCTCTTCCAGAGAATCTGGGTTGGGGTCTCGGCACCCAGGGTGGCTCACAGAGTAAGGCCCTGCTTTCTCACTCTGTTGGCCTCACATCAGTCTGCTGTTGGTCTCTTCCCCCTGCTCTTCTCACCACCACACCTGCTACATTTGCTTGCTTTTTATAGCCTGGTCTTTGAGACAGGGGCTTGTGTTGCCCAGGCTGGCCTCAAACCTTCCACATAGCCAAAGATGACCTAGCTTCAGATCCTCCTGCCTCTGTCTCTTAGGTGTGTGCCGTCATGCCTAGTTCATGTGGTGATGTAGTGCTAGAGATCTGACCTAAGACTTCATATGTAGTACACCAGGTCTCCCAGTTGAGTCATGACCCTTACTTGTCTGCATTGTGACTTGTCATTCATTGTCTAGCCCTTCCTTCCTTCTGTCCTTCCTTCTTTCTTTCTGTTGTTGTTGTTGGGTTTTTGTTTAGGTTTTTTTTTTTTTATTTTTTTTAATTTTTTTTTTGAGACAGGATTTCTGCTGTCCTGGAACTCACAGAAATCTGCCTTTGCTCCTGAGTGCTGGGATTAAAGGCCGTTGACCTTATTCTGGCTTTCTAACTCTAAATTCTTCTCTTATAAATAATGTTCTAGTTGCTGTTTGATTTATTTTATGAATGAAATTTGAATCAACTGATCTAAGAAACACAAGGCTCCCTTTTGGTTTTGTTCTTGTTGGAATGCATTAAGGCCACAGACGCACTTAAGAAAAAAAAGTGTGCAGACCGTGGACTCTTGCGCAGTACCCGCCGTGAGCTTCGGCAGGTGGCCGTGGCTTCGATGACTCAGCTGTCACCTCGGGTCTTCTCAGTCTGGCCCCCTGGCTTCTGCACCTGGCTTCTGCACCTGGCTTCTGCACCTGGCTTCTGTATGGGGTCGGGTTGGTTGTGGTGCTGACTGTAGGTGTTGATGTGCAGGGAATCTGTGGACTTCCATAGTCACTTTTTCCTATTTACCTCACTGAGCCCTCCCTGGATTTCTTGGCTCACGTCCTTCTTTTTCATCGATACATTCCTGTTTCTTCTGTCTGTGTGAATCATTGTGTGCCTGCTCACGTCCTTCTTTTTCATCGATACATTCCTGTTTCTTCTGTCTGTGTGAATCATTGTGTGCCTACTGCCATGGTGCCGGGGTGGGCAGTTTGGAGCCATGTCTATTGCCATGGTGCCGGGTGGGCAGTTTGGAGCCTACTACCTTGGTGCCGGGGTGGGCAGTTTGGAGCCTACTGCCATGGTGCTGGGTGGGCAGTTTGGAGCCATGTCTGCCATGGTGCCGGGGCAGGCAGTTTGGAGCCATGTCTGTCATGGTGCCGGGGTGGGCAGCTTGGGGTGGGCAGCTTGGGGTGGGCAGCTTGGAGTCGTCTCTATGCAGCTGGGACTGCCTCTATATGTTGTCCTGCACAGATGACCTATTGCATTCGTACAGGAGTGAGCAAGCATGGTCGCCGCCTGATGTGCTGTGTCTTATACACACGTTGACCGCATCATGCGGAGACTTGATCTGGGCCTGTTTAACTGTTTCTGAGGATCTTGAATGTTTGAACTCCTTTCTGACTGAGGTAGGAAGATACTGCAGTCCAGCCATGAGTCCACCAGCCTCTGTGTTGCTGTTCTCAACCAGGTGATCATTCTGGCCGACTAAGGTATATGGTAGCTTCCATACTGGGGAAAACATGTGGCTAGGTCTGAGAACCAGGAACCAGGCCCTATCCCAGCTGCTTCTGCAGAAGGGACAAGCTAACATTTGGCTCAGTGCAGTGTTCACTCTCTGCTCAGGGACCTCACAAAGAGCCAAGAAGGAGTCCGAGGCTGTTGGGCGGCTGCTGCGGAGGTGCGGGAGGGAGGGAAGGAAGGATAATTAGAAAGCATGACAATGGCCCAGTGAACGACAACAGAACCTAGCTTCACCCAGCAATTGCTTTCTGTCTCTAATCCTGAGTGAGACTGGCTGGCTTTGTTGGTTGCTATTTGAGGATCTCCTGCTATGAAACCAGCAGGGGGCGCTGCAGTCCCGGAGACACTTACAAAAGTAGTGGATTCCTCCAGGAAAAAAGGTTCTGCTGGCCCCATTTTGGGATCAGCTGATCTTGGGCAAGTGTGAGTGGCAAATAGCAGTGAGCTCTCAGCAGGTCAGCGCCTGTCTTGTAGGCTGCTAGAGTGAGGTCCATGAGGCAGGGGGACCTGCTCACCTATATTGTTGGCCCTGTTACCAGAATCAAGGTGCTCTACTTCGGAGCTGCGGCCTGGCCTTAGGAGTATGTTCTATCTCTGAAATTCAAGTGTATGGACTGTTTTGTTGAGAACAGAAAGGTGTGTTGTCTGCCCAGTCCTAGGGCTCTACCGTGTTAGGAGTTAGGAGTTAGGCTTCTCATGGGGCCACAGTGGAGCTCCTTGAGGGAATGGGGAGAGAGGATGCTTATGGACTGTGTCCCTGGTCAGACCATTTCCCAAGCGTGAGCTGAATTGTAGGGGGTGGATTTGTGTCTTTTCCTGGCTGTCTCTGGACTACATTAAGATGGATCGATGCCAGAATTGCAGTCAGCAGGGTGCTCTGAAATCAGATGTCTGGCACACCGGATCCTGCTTATCGACCAAGATCCCTGCTTCAAAAGCAGCTCTTCCGCTGCAGGAAGCTGTGGCACAGTTCTGGGAGCTGGGCTGACTCTGAGGCTAGGTTGGTCTTCTCCCTGGGCCTGAGGCTACCCTGGGCTGACTCCCCCTTCCTGACTTTCTAGCCGTCTTTGCAGTGGAGAGGGCTAGATACCCTTGCTCAGAACTTCAAAGGACGGGCTGGAGTGATGGCTCAGCAGTTAAGAGCACCGACTGCTCTTCTAAAGGTCCTGAGTTCAATTCCCAGCAACCACATGGTGGCTCACAACCATCTGTAGTGAGATCTGATGACATATCCTGGAGTGTCTGAAGACAGCTACAGTGTACTTACATATAATAAATAAATAAATCTTTAAAAAAAAAAGAAAAAGGAACTCCAGAGGAGTTGTTAGCACTGCGTCGCATATGGCGGCGTCCGGGTACCGACCCACAGCCCCACACAGCTCAGAAACAGTTTGGGAGCCTGGGCTTCCCACACTACCCAGGATGGATGGATGTTCCTGCTTGTTTGACTCACTAACAGAAGCTTCATGCCTGTGGTCAGTAGTTCTTAGTGTTCTTTGGGTATGTTCTGCTCTGGCTGTGGCAGAAATGTCACCAAGAGCTTCAGTTAGGTGCCTGCGCAGGCCACCACTGCAGGTAAGAGTGTAGTTTGATGTCTTTAGCCTTGTTGGTCCCATGGCTCCCTCAAGCTGAGTAGATCTGGAGCTCTTGCCTGTGTCTTCTGCTGCTTCAGAGGAGAGGGTGAGTGTGTGACAGCGGGTGAGCAGAGACAGAGCCAACACCTTACACGTGTGTGTATTGGGGTGGGTCCGAGCAGTAAGAGGAGGCTAGAGCCCATCAGCTGGGTGTACGTGTGTGCTGGTGTCCAGTAGACACCCTTCCAGCACACACAGCCTGTTTCCTCGGTCTCCAGAAATGATTTGATTGTGCATCCTGCTGGCCTGTGCTCTGTGGAGCAGGAATCAGCACTGTTTCCGAGTGGAGGCTAGGGAGGTTAGGGCACCCTGAGGGAGGAGCAAGCACATCAGGCATCCAGTGCACTTGGTCTGTTTTCTGGGTCCCATAGATGGTAGTTGAAATACACTACACACTTGTTCTACGACTGTACAAGTCCCTGTGTAAGTCAGTCTTCATTTTCTACTTACCATGTTTCTCAGTATGCCTGTATGCTCTGAGCTGGCTTTCCCACCTATCCTCAAGAAATGGAGGGCAGCTAGGCGGTGGTGGCATGCCTTTAATCCCAGCACTTGGGAGGCAGAGGCAGGTGGATTTCTGAGTTCGAGGCCAGCCTGGTCTACAGAATGAGTTCCAGGACAGCCAGGGCTATACAGAGAAAACCCTGTCTTGAAAAACCAAAAAAAGAAAGAAAGAAAGAAAGAAAGAAAGAAAGAAAGAAAGAAAGAAAGAAAGAAAGAAAGAAAGAAATGGAGGGCGAGTGGGGACTGGGGACCTCTTGTCTACTCTGTCTGGAGAACTTTGTGAACTCCGTTTTTAAGGTAGATCATAATGGGGATTCTTCTTTTTGTTTTGTCTTTGAGACAGGGTCTCCCTATGGAGCCCTGGCTGTCCTGGTACTTGCTCTATAGATTAGGCTGGCCTCGAACTCAGGTCCCCTGACTTCCCTCCCAAGTACTAAGGTTAATGGCATGTGCCATCACACCTGGCCTGCAATTGGAGTTTTTCAAGAAGCTTGTCTCCTAGTATCAGCAGACTTAATGTTTTTTGTTGTTCTTGTTGTTGTTTTATTTTCTGGGTGGTAGTGTTGTTAAGCTCCAAAAGCTGAAGGTTGAAATAAATCATTCAAAGTCATGGATGAAATGCTACCTTTCCTTGTTAGTCTCCATGGAATTGGTGAATGATAGTCCCCATTGAAAATAACCAACCATTGGAAATGACCAACAAATATCTACCTTTGGTCCAGGCTGCTTAAGAGAGCCCACTTGGCTGGGGGCACAGGGGACAGAGTCCCCCAGGCTCCGTCGCCATCAGGGAACTCGGATTCTATTAAGGAACAGCAGCCCCTTATCTTGTGCGCCACTCACTGCTCTCCAGGCCTTGCCTGCCCCACCAGTGAGTGGGAAATGCATTTAGGGAGAAACATTTTTTCTCATGGCTTCTACAAAAGGTCATTTCTGCCATCAGCTGGAGAAATACTGAGTGTGTTGCGCTAGGTTAGAAGGTGGTGTGGGAGGCTGGCTCTGTTAGCCTGCCAGAGTCAGTGTCACCCTGAGAAGGGCATTTTGGGTCCAGACCATGATGTGACGCTCTCTCTTGGCTCCTTCAGTGACTGACTTAAACTTCCATCCAGATCCTCTGACCTTTGTACCCTGAGCCTGGCTTCTGTTCTTTACCAGGCCGTGGAGCTGGGAGACAGGAGCCTTGAAAACAGAGGGGCCACCTAGGACAGGACATGAGAGCACAGTATGGGTCCTTGCACCTTGCCTTCTTGGGGAGCTGATGCCGCCCCGAGGGTGTGACCGTCCTTGTTTTGTTCTCCTGAGATGACTGCCGGTCATGGTCATCCTGATGAGCTTGAGCCCTGAATCTTTTCTTCCTAAGAAGGATTAGCATGCTGAGTTTCGGGAAATAGCCTCCACAGAGCTAAGAAAAGGGTGCAGGGTGTGGTGAGGGCAGGGACCCTGAAGCCCTGGGTACCGTAGAATGCATGTACTGACTGAGGGGCTACAGGTAAGATAGTAGCCCACATAGACTTTGGCTCACTGGATAGCCATGGTTCCTGCCAGAAGAGTCAAGGGCTCTGAGACATCAAGGCAGTGAATGTGCTCTGGCTAAGAGGCAGCCTTGCTGGCTCCTCTTGCAAACTGTGGAACCAGGGGTTACTGCTCCTCAGGAAGCTCAAGGAAGCCAAAGCAAGGCACAGATAGCAGCATGTGTACTGGGAGCATCCCAGACACACAGTGGAGAGGTGGCTTAGCAGGTGTCTGTGGCATGATACGACGGGTTTGTAGTACCACAGAATTTGTTGTCAATTGTAGGGCCCTTCAGGAGGAAAAGAACCTGCAGCACATTGAATGTATCCCTGGTGGGTACTGATGGCCACTCTTACCTCAGAGGGGAGGTGAAACCTGTATCCCTGTTTATCCTGGCATGGTATCAAACCTTGCCAGGTCAGATGTGTCCAGCTGTTATTTGGAATTGATGTGGGTAATGTGATGATGGAATATCCAACCTATATGGCCCCCATCCCCTGGACAGGCCTGCACTTTGGGGTCCCTTGGGAGCACACACCTAAAGAATGATATGCACAAGCCACCACTCCACAGTGGACAGTTGCCCAAAGAGTCTTGAGAAACTTGAGCTTAGCCTGGCCTTGTGGTGCACAAGTCATCCCAGTACTTGAGGCCGAGGCAGGAAGTTTGTGAGTTTGAAGCTAGCCTGGGCTATGTAGCACCCTGTGTCAGAAAAGGAGAAAGAGAACCCTGCTCCTTCCAGAAAGCTTCAGAGTGTCCACAGCCTCCAGCTGGATACAGGGACTATCAGTGTTCCTATCACCATCTGTCCTGTCTTGGGGTCTTTGGTCCAGGTGGTGCTCTGGGTCGGCCTGGGCATCCTTGTGGTCAGCACACTCACCACCCTGTCTGTGAGTGAAGAAGCTCCTCTGGACTTGACGCAAGAAGCTCGCAGCGGCCGGCAAGAAGATGCTGAAGGCGCCATGAAGGTGGAGGCAGCCCGGCTGTCAGGTATATACACAGCCCCGACCCAAATCCCTGAACTTGCGTGGTGTGAGCATTCTCAGAACCAACTCAGGGTCATGGGTAGTAATTTCCACGTAACCCCTTATTTCTGCTTCAAGGACTTCGGTCCTCCGTTAGTAGCCTGTGTCCTGTGAGTGATGGGGTAAGAGGGAGGCTCTAGGCTTCAGCCCAACCAACCCCATTCCATGAAGCTATGCATTCTCCATGGAGGCTGGCCAGTGTACTGCCACCTCTGTGCAGGTGACACTGTGACAGGGATGGCACAGTGCCAGCCTGGGCTCAGCTCTTCATGGCTGGCCATTGCGAACACTAAAAGATAGGCACATTTATGCATATTGTTCACATCTGTTTGTTTTGAAGATGTAAGTTTGAGCCGGTTTTCTTCTTGACAAAGCCAGCTAGTGTATCTCAGCCTAGTTCACTGTCTCGTGTTCTTTATCCTTGCCATTACTGGCCATACTGCCTCAGCAAGGGTCTTGGTGGTGCCCCATCTCCCCCATCTGTACTCATTCCACAGGGATCCAGGATGTGTGTTTTCTGAGTCACTTTCTGTGTATGTCTGTTTATTCTGGTTGATGCAGCCCAGGCCTTCCCAGGCATTACTGGTAAGGGTAACACAGGGCCAGCCTTAGCCATCAGGCTGAGGCCCCAAGCCTGCCTGGCAGCTGTGAGTATCAGCAGACATGGGTGTTTTAGCAGGTTCTGTCTTGGATAACAGTAATCCTGGCTTCTCTCTCTGGCAGTGGTGGGTGTTACACATTAGACTAAAAGTCAGTGAGGTTTGGGTCCAGATTTATGAAACATCTATCTAGGTCCAGCTCTGGGGAGGCTTGAGTAGGGAAGAGCCCTATCCTCTCTGGCAGATTTTGAGCCATTTTGGAAGTGTTGGCTAGTCGTCTGCCTCAGATACAATGCCTGTAGTGTACAGAAGAGAAGGTCCTATTGAAGGGTATTCTGTAGGATGCACCTTCTGGATGCTCCTGAGCTCTTCACACCGTGGATGCCTAGATCTTTGGGTTTCTGTCATCTCTCTTGTGCTCCACATCCAATGCCATCGCCTTGGTAGCTGCCCCCAGGTGCTCTTATCTGCCACCCTCCTTTATTCAGCCCAGAGCTTAGGTAGCTGCAGATGTTCTCATCTGTCTTCCTGGATTGGCAAAGGCAGAGAAGAGTCCTCCTGCCCCAGTTCCCAGGAATCAAGAGGCCAAGAAGTCAAAGTCACTGGGGACCCTGGTAGATAGCTGGGGTTCCCAGAGGCTGAAGACAAATGATGAGAAGCCACAGAGGACCCTGTGTAGTGTGGCTGTAGAGTTGGTAATCTGGACTGGGAAGAGGTTTGCTTGAGGAAGGAGTTGCACATTGTATGCCCTCCCTAGTGGATGAAAAAGTCTGATGCCACTGCCCATGCCACCAGCACAGGACAGGTGTTGATGTGGGAACGGCCACACGGAAAGGGAGAGGTCCATGGTAGTGTCGGAGGCATTCTGGTAAGCTGCGAGCTGAGTATGCTCCCTTGCTGTGGGTAGCGAGGACATCATGGTGCTAGGTACTGTTGAGGTCACCCCAGCAGAACCCTGTGCAGTTGTGTCTCAGTTAGTTGATTATTAGTTTCTCCTCAGTCCACTCCCAGGCTCCTGTGGCTGTCCTGTGTATGACTGTCCTGTGTATGACTGTTTTGTGCATGGCCGTCCTATGCAGTTTCTAATCAGAGCCAGCAGCTGTGTCCCATCTCTATAGAATGTACAGGCAGCCTGCTCACCTGTGCCCTCTGACGCAACATCTGGTTTCCATTTCCATGAGGCTGTAACAACACACATGGCTCCTCTCAGAACCACATGCCGTCTGTTTTTAGCTAGTTCTGTTTTCTAGCCACCCGGCCTCCTGCTTAATTGAGGTCTTGCCTGGTTTGGGCAGGGCTGGGACTAAGAGCCTTTTCTGACTGCCCTGTCAGCTGCACCATCGGGTGTGAGAGCCTTGTTTATTGATCTCTTTGATGTTGTGGGGTCACAGACGGAATCTGCTTGCTCTAGTGAAAGCCCAGCACGTGCTGTGACTGCATTGTACTCTCACATGGTACAGTCGGAGGCCCCATGCTTGGCCTCGTGGACCTTTGGTGAGCCTGGCTGAGTTCCTGTGAACGCTCAAGAAGACAATTATCCATTTAAAAAGTCTAGTTAGGCCGTCTAGCTCTGTGCCAGATGGTTCCCTAGATGGTCCTGGGGATGATTTGGATTTTATAGTGGTCCGGCTCCTCCTCTGAACACTTGAGTGCTATTGCTTCCTTTCTTGCTCTTGTCCACCCACCTTGTATACCCTGGGGCAGGACAGCTCAAGCCACTCCCCAGTCCCCCTTCTCCTGTAGCATGGTGGGCAGCACTGGTTAGTTAGTGGGAAGTAGAAGTTAGGGGGCCATGCCAGGCGGCCATGGGGTGCTGTGGGTGCCAGGTACAGGTGACCTCGGGTCCCCGTCAGGCATATCCCAGCCTTCCAGAGGGATACAACTCTATCCAGAGTCCTCCAGGGTAGACCTTTCCTCTGCTTTCTTATCATCACTCCTCTCCCAGACCTTCCATGGTTTCGGCCACTGTCTGCCTTGGCCACTTGTGGAGGTGGCAGAGGCCCCAGCTCCTTCAATAGTGTCAAGATTCATCTAGGAGAGGCCCTGCTGGATGTCCCTTCCCCTGGCTGACCTCTTGACAAGGGTCCTGTCACCTCTCCTCTGGGCCTCATGAGGTTTTATTTTGCGTATGTGCTCCTTAGTCCTACTATTTCCTCGTTCAGTTTTTCTGCTTACTATCCAGGAGATAGCAGTGGGCTTGCTGCCTTCCCTGCGGTGACAGTCCTCGTGGAACGTGCCCTCATCAGAAGGGTTCCCCTCGGGTAGCTGCTGGCCTGTGTCAGACCTGTGTGGCTGTGGTGCTGCTCAAGGGGCGCAGTGCTGGCTTTCCCGTGCACCTGCTGCATGTGCCAGTTGGAGGAGGAACCAAGAGTGAAGGACAAGGAAGGCTTCCTTGCTGATGGCAGCACTCTGCAGTGTCGGTCCTGGTCATTAGCTTAGCCCCCCAGCTCTCAGGAGCAGATTGTGTGAGCCATAATTGGAAAGATGAACTATGGAGCCATCCAGCTAAGCCCAAAAGATTGGGTTGTAAGTCAGACCTCAGCAGGTAACACTTTCCTCTCTGAAGCCTGGAGAACAAAGCAGAAACTGGTTATTAGGAAAGCTCCCTAGAACAGGGGCTGGCTTTCAGAAAAATGTTAGGCCATTTCTCGTGCTTGCCTAGGAACCTGGGTTGTTGAGCTTTTGAGAGGTGGGACTGTTCTTGCACCAGTAGAACTTCATCCATCTAGTGAAGGGTCTTAGCTCCTCTGGGTTGGATGCCAGCATGCAGAGGTGAACATGAGCACACGAGGCCAGTGACCAGCAGACCTCCATTGGGGTGTGGGGCCTGCTTTCCAGCTCCTCAGAGGTGGAAGCAGCCTCAAGCCTGGTAGTTGGGTGGAGTGGTAGAACTTGACTCCAAGAGAGCCAGGGGCTAAGGGGAGGGGAGAAGGAAAGAGAGGACTTCCAGCCTGTGGCAAGCCCTGCTCCACAAGCAAGGCCTCATGAGGCTGGCCTTTGGGCCCTCTACACACTGGATAAAGAAGGAAAGGACACTCTGGGTAGAACTGCTATCTGGGAGGTGGGACTCTTGCCTGTCCTTAGGGAAGCTCTGCAGCAGGTGAGCATGTGGCTTGCCACCTCACTGGTCCATCTGTGCATGGGAGGGCAAAACATGGGTCTTTGCTGGCTCCAGTTACTAATACGGTCAGCGGGCTTGATGACCATAGGGCATAGCCTGTAGAGTGCGCAAGGAGTTCTATTCATTGAGCATTGAATTCTCTTCTTGGGGCCACACCAGGCCTTCGCTTCTTGGTTGTCAGTTGGCCAGTGAGACAGGTGAATCTTACCACCACACTGTTTCCTGTTTCCACCTTGTGGTTGCCTTGAAATTGGAAACAAATGGGAGGGGGCTGCAGGTGAGAGCTGCCAGCTTTGGAAGTTTGTGTTTCGTTGTGGCTGAGGGCGATGTCAACATCCAGTCAACATCCATTCCTGATGAAAGGTCTGTTTCTATCTTGGAGAGCCCATGTCCAGTGCTGGCCAGCAGCCATGAATTACTGGAGCTCAGCTGCTGGTAATAGGGCCCAGAAGACCTTTAGAGCCTCACAGACCTCTGCCTGTCAGTCCACTTTCTATCTTAGAATACAGACAGGTTGCCAGGCGGTGGTGGTGCACGCCTTTAATCCCAGCACTTGGGAGGCAGGAAGGCAGAGGCAGGTGGATTTCTGAGTTCAAAGCCAGCCTTGTCTACAGAGTGAGTTCCAGGACGGCCAGGGCTATACAGAGAAACCCTGTCTTGGGGAAAAAAAAAAAGAATACAAGTTTGGCATTCCTGAGAGGGCTCTCAAAAGAGCATCAGGCCAACTCCATACCTGCATGGTCATTGAGCCAGACGCTTAGCGGCCATGTGAAGCCTTCCCCCGGGGCTCCAGACAGTGAGCAGCAGGCCACCTCCTCACCTGAACATGAGTGAGACACCACTCAGTGTAGATTGTCCTTTGCTGCTGCTGTTGTTTTTTTGGTTTGGTTTGGTTTGGTTTGGTTTTGGTTTTTTGGTTTTTCGAGACAGGGTTTCTCTGTGTAGCCCTGGCTGTCCTGAAACTCACTCTGTAGACCAGGCTGGCCTCCAACTCAGAAATCCACCTGCCTCTGCCTCCCAAGTGCTGGGATTAAAGGCGTGCACCACCACCGCCCGGCTCTTTGCTGTTGTTTTTAAAGATTTTTTTTTTCTTAGCTGGATGGTGGTGGCTCAGGCCTTTAATCCCAGCACTTGGGAGGCAGAGGCAGCAGGATCTTTGAGTTCTAGGACAGCTACAGCTACATAAAACAAAAACAAAAACAAAAAAACAAATACAAACAAACAAACAAAAAAACTTAAATTTTTTCTTGTATGTGTATGGGTTTTTTCCTGCCATGTATATTTGTATACCATGTGTATGCCTGATGCCTGAAAGGCTTAGAAGATGCATCAGATGCCCTAGAAGTTGAGTTAGAGATGATCTGAACCCCTGTGTGGGTGCTAGGGACCAAACCAGGTCCTCTGCAAAAGCAGTCAGTGCTGATAAGCACATAGCCATCTCTGCAAATCCTGTTTTCTAAGTTTGTTTTTCCTCTGCTTAGTTCTTAAATCCTGTTATGATTGCCCAGCACATGGAACGTGGTTTTTGTTTTTTTGAGATAGGATTTCACGTATCACAGGGTAGCCTGAAACTAGCCCAGGGATGACCTAGAATTTATAAGGTTCCCACATCCACCTCCAAAGCACTAGGATGATGCCATACGTAGTTTATGTTCTGCTGGCGCTGAGCCCTGGCCAGGCCTATGTGTGCTCCCAGCTGGGCTAGATCCCAAGCTCTCAGATGCAGTCGTTCTCAGTGAAGCTAGTTTTCTCCAGTTCTGTGCTGCAGTTCCTGAGGAAACGTGAATCCCTATGTATATGTGGGCATGTGAAGAATAGCTTTGGCAGCCTCTCCTTTCCGTCTCACCTTGTGGTGTGAATTTCCCCCACCAACAGCAAAAGGTTGACAGGCCCACCCAACCATATCCTTAAAGGCCTTTCAGCTCAGGCCTTTGGGCAAGCAGTTGGTCCCTGCTGGGAGACCCTTAGGGACATTGGCCTGGCTGTGTGCTCACGCTGCCACCTGGTGGTTGTGGACAAGTATTACATAGCATGTCATCTGTCTACAGGTCTAATTGTGGCATTTTTTATTATGAATGAAAAGGAAGGATTCTGTGCCGTTTAGCTGATAATCATGATTAAACAGAAAGAAACCTAACTCCATTCTGCCATTTGGCTTCGATATATGGTCTTGATCTTAGGAAGATGGCCCAGCCTATGCTGGCTTCTGGTGGCTCACTGTGCTATGCTTGCAGTCCAGGACCCCGTTGTAGTTGTTGCTGAGGATAGCCAAGAGAAGCCAAATCCAGCAGAGGACAAAGAGGTACTGGAGCAGGCCCAGATCAAGGGTCCAGTAGATGTGCCTGGCGGGGAAGCTCCCAAGGAGAAGCAGGAGGCTGCACAGCTAGATCGCCCCGGTCAAGGTAAGTGCTGAACGGCACCGACTGCCTTGACAGAGAAAGGCTTACGCAGCCCTGTGAAGGGCTCACATGTCTTCCTAAGCCTGGAGCTGTGCTCCACCTTCCCTGTGGCCAAGACAGCTGCCCACTACTGTTCTCTCGTGACATTACCATTCTAGGAGTCCTGGCAGTCCTCAGAGAGCTGTAGAGGGAGCTGAGGTCATCATGGTCATGTCACACTTGAGAGCCAGGGGAGAGTTCACATTCCATAGGAAGGTAAAGAGGGTCCTCGCTTCAGCCTCATCTCCCCGACCTGTCCTCATATCCTTCCAGGCATTGCTGTCCCTATGGGTGAGGCCCATCGCCATGAGCCTCCCATTCCTCATGACAAAGTGGTGGTGGACGAAGGTCAAGACCAAGAAGGACCAGAGGAGAAAAAGCCACCTCCCAGGCTCCCAGATGAAGGAGACCCTGCAGGCAGGGGCCAGGTGGCACCACCTCTGCCTGAGTCAGAGAAGGAAAAGCAGGAACCTGAGAGGGGAGAGGAAGGAAAGAGACCTGAGCAAGTCCTGGCGGTAGGGGAAGCTGAGCACCCTCAGAAGGCTCCACAAGCAAATGGTCAGCCGCCCGCCCAGCCCAGGGAGGAAGATTCCAGGCCAGGAAATAGGGGTCTGCATCCAGTTCCCCAGGCAAGGGTCCCTGTGGGGCTGGATGCTCCAGTAGCAGGTGAAGGCAAGGAGCCTGCACAGGAGGCTGGAGGAGCCCCGTGGAGGCCCGTGGAGAGTGCTGCAGAGAGCAATGCTGGTGAGTGTCGGCCTCCTGGAGTTCATCCTAGGGAACTCCCTAGGATGGGTTAGTCCTTCTGTCTCCCTCTCTGTCTCCAGCTCTGTCACTTGACATGATTAGCATGTGAGTGTCACAGCCCCTTCAGCAGCTGGTGGCAAAGAAGAGCCTGGGGCCTGACAGCTTCTATAATGTCTGTCACACAGTTGTTGCCAGACCACTAAATGTCAGGTGCCAGCCTGTTCTCGTGGGGCGGGGGGGGGGGGGG
>JADRCD010176347.1:195-17838 GCA_019843815.1 Montemys delectorum
TGTTTTGTTTTGTTTTGTTTTGTTTTGTTTTTCGAGACAGGGTTTCTCTGTATAGCCCTGGCTATCCTGGAACATACTCTGTAGACCAGGCTGGCCTCTAACTCAGAAATCTGCCTGCCTCTGCCTCCCAAGTGCTGGGATTAAAGGCGTACACCACCACTTCCCAGCTTAACTCAATTGTTAAGAGTGCTTGCCTAGCAGGCACAAAATCCCATGATCCATCACGTGCCAGATATGGTGACACACACATGTAATCCTAGTACTCTAGGGTAGAGGCAGGAAGATCAGAAGTCTAAAAGGCCTCAGATAGACAAGGTGGTGTCAAAACAAGGAATGGGGGATAATCTGAACCCTTACGGAGTTAGCATAATTGATCTAACCTTAACATCAAATTTTCCTGTTACACCCCACTGAGGAATCCAAATCAATTAGATTAATGGTGGTCTACCATTGTAAAGCCAGCTATCAACAAACTTTTGTCACTTATATATCATTTATCAGCCAACCTGCTAACTGCAGAGGCCGATCTGAGATTGGAACCATTGTCTATGTTCCTAATTTCAATGGTTTTATGTCCATTGAAATAACTTCTACTGTGTCGTTTATCAACTCGGTAAAGATGATTGTTATAAAGTATAAATAAGATAGACACTAAGTAAGTTCTTATTTAACTGGTTTTATATTGGTTGAGGTTTATAGATTAAAAATAATAGCTTCATGATCAAAAGTCACAACCAAGAACCCTGAGTATCACAGGTCCCTTAGTGCCCAATGTCCCCACCTCAGTTTCAGCCCTGGGAGGACCAAATGTCTGCCTTTGTCTTCTCTCTAATTATCCTTACTTGTGACCAGCTTTCACATTTGATCCAAGATTCCCTAAAACTGTGCTTTATGGAACTCCCCCTCCAAGGGGAATCACCAGACTTGTGTTATAGTGATTCTACATTCAAAAGATCTCAGAAGCCATTGCCGTGTTCCAGGGACAGGCTTGCATCTAATTTTTAATCCCTCCAGTCTTAGTAAACCAGCATTAAAAAGTCACTGGGACATAATGCTACACTCAGTCAGCTTACACTTCCAAGCAATGGACATAACATCCTAAACACTTGCGAAGTGCTTACTAGAGACGGAAGAAAAGCTAAAACCATTGTTTGAGCAAGTTCCTCATGTAACACTTAACTGCTTCAAAGTCTGGATGCTGTGTCACTAAATCTCTGTACAGAAGCTGGGGTCGAGATGGGAACTAGCTCTTTTTACCTGCACAGAAAAGACAAAGACTAAGAGGTAAGCTTCAAAGGGCACAAGCAAGACGGCCTATATCCCAAAAGAAGACAGGAAACCTTGCAAGAGAGTCCCAAACCAATAATAATAATAATAATAATAATAATAATAATAATAATAATAATAAAGTCTAAGTCTCTTTTCTCCCTCCTTAGGTCAGCAGGAGCAAAGCAGAAACCTGAGCCAGGCTTGGGAAACTATGAGCCAACACGAGGCCCGACTCCTTACATATCCTGGGAGCATCCAGCAGGAAGAGTGAGGTCTCTCAGGACAGGAAATGGAGATGACTGTAGCTATTTTGATGCAGGGAGCAGGTCCCCTGCTCTGCATGCTGCTGCAGAGAGGACAACAGGATGGCTTCGGCCTTCAGCCTTCTAGTCAGGCCCCAAGTTCCTGACCTGAGGACAGACCCAGCTGACAAAGCAATGGCTTCCTGCGTTAGCCCAGCAAGAGGCCATCTGTACCGTTCTTCCTAATGGAAAATCCGCCATGCACTCCAAAAGAAGGAGAACACTTCGTTCGTATTCCACGAGCAGCTCATTTGTCTTCAGTGGGTTCGTCCATAATCTCATCATTATTGCTATGGCCCTCGGAGGGCTCCTGACTCGCATTAATCAGGCAAGCCCCTCATCGCTCACTAGATTCTTTACACTTTTACCACGCCCCGGGGCATCCTAACTTACTTGAAAAATTAATAAACCTCCCCCCTCTTATCTTACCTTATTAATGTCTGTCGTTGTAACCCATTATCCCTGCACATCATCAGAGATCACTGAAGGGTGCAATGGTCACCAGCTTGTGCCTCCCATTCTATCCTAAAACTGGACCGCCTCTCTCTGAGTGGCCAGGAAAAAAATGGCTGTTATGGGCCTGCTGCAGGTTTCCCCAGCAGCTCAGACAGCGCCTAGGAGAGACGGCAGGAGAATTTTTAGGCTTCTACTAAAGACCATTAAGGCCCATTAAGTTGTCCTCTCCTCCTCCACATCCCTCTCCCCCTCTCCTGTGCACCCTAGTAAATCTGACTCATTAGCTTTGAGTGTTTTGAAATGCTGGTACATTAATCACTTGTGTTTGCACACTGTTTATGTGGGTTGTTGGTCATGGTTTGTAGTTATACTGGCTGTCTCCCTTGCTTACTTAAAGGTACAATCCAATTGAAAATAAAGATTTTTGCAGGTTTGCTCATTACACACAGTGTCGGCAGCTGGTGAGTGTCTTTTGCAATTCATCAGAGGCCTCCCACACCACCTGCTCACCACATCCTGCAAACAGCTGGCTCTGGGTAAGTACCATAAGCTATTACCTTATATAGCAAATAAATAAATAAATGGATGGATAGGTAGACAAATACATAAATTGAATTGTCAGCCCTGCATCACTGCTATTTGGAGGGGAAAAGTCTATGTTTTAAAAAAAAAAAAAAGTAACTTTATGGTTCCACTTTACTAAAAAAGGGGGGGAGGAGATGACACAAAACTCTAAATGAAAATATTTTGTTATGAGAGAAACAAACAATCAAAAAGTAAATAAAAGGGCATGTGTACAGACCCTCAGCTTGGTGAGGTACAGAGAGGGAGACGGGGGAGTGAGTTTAGTTGCCTGTGGAATTTTTTCTGTTATCATATCTGAAAAAGCCAAAGGTACACTTTGTGACTGTGGAGCTAAGGTCACCAGATGTCCCATGACTGAGAAGCCAATCCTTGCCTTCCAAGTTGTCAGCACTTTGTGTATGCTTGTAACTGTGACTAGTGTAAGTGTTTCTGACTCAGCTACTGTGCACGTTTGTGACTGTAACTGCTGTGTTTGTGACTGTTGCTAGTGTGTTTGTAACTATGACTAGTGTGCATGCTTGTGACATCGAACAGTGTGTGTGTGTGTTCATGTCTGTGTCTATAACTTCTGTACAAGAGTTTGATCTTGACTACGAGCTGTTGCCCTACACCAGCGCATTGGCAAAGGCTCCAGTTGTTAGCTAACTTGTTGCAGAACTTGGCAATACAGAAAGAGACCGAAAGATAGAGTGATGTGAGATGGGTGCTCAGCAAGTATCTTTCTGAAATTTTAGCACAGCCAGAACCTTCCTGAAGTCTCTATGAAAACCTCATTATTTGGTTCTGCCTCTCATAAGCATCACCCTGCAGCTATGACCATCATTAAAGGATAAATAATGCATGACAGTTGTCAAATGATGAAGACTCTGCTCCAAGTGGGCTGCTGCTATGAGGTAGGAAGGGAGGGAGGCCGAGCTCAACTCCTGCCCTACAAGATTCTTGCTTAAAGGAGCCAAGAGTAATTAGACACCATGAATAGATGAAGGGTAGTAGGGATGTAATCAGGTTTGAAGGTGATCAGACACCAAGTAATCAGATATGTATATAGGGTGGGGGATTTGATCAAAACTGACTTAGCAACCATATTAACCAGGTTTTTTTTTTTTCCATCATGCTAACAAACACCTGAGGCTAGCTAATTAAGAAATTGGTTCATTTAACTCCTTGGGAGAATCGAGAGCATGATGAGTCAGCTTGTGTTGAGAGAAAGCCCTCTTGCTACATCATGTCACAGCAGGGACATGTACAGGATCCAGCGATCACATTGTCAGCAGGAAGCCAGGGAGAGTTGGGCAAGGCAAGGCTCTGGCTTTGAGAAGTCATCCCACCGAGAAGACATTGTAGGAACCAGCATTCCCCTGCTGTGCTAATGGCCACAGACCTCTCAGGCCTCATCTCTTACCACACACAATCCAATCCCACTACCTCTGGAAGCAAGCCCTCAGCCTAGACCTGTGGGGGCTGAATCACATCTAAACAGAGCAGCTGGGTTCTTGCTGAAATTGAATGACGAATGGCAATGGATGAATGCAGGGATCCAAAACCAGGGTGACCTGGAGTCAGAAGACTCTGACTAGAGTTGGGTTAAACAAAGAATCCCTCCTATCTTACACAATGGCTCACTTTGGTCTTGCCAACAAATTTTGATAGTCTCTGACTTGTCGAAGCCTTCTTTGACAGGTCAGGTGTCTACGTCAGCATTCAGCAGCTTTGCCAATCACACATTTGAATGAAAAAGTCCTAGAAATGGTTATTTTATAAATATGGCTGATTCTATTTTGATTTTTACAGCCCTATTTTGGTTGTTGTTTATTTGTTTTTAGCTGTTCATGGATTGGATTGACACGGAGAAACAGTTCATATTTTACCAAATTGCAAAGTTAGAAAGTTATATTCTTATATCTTTCTTTCTTTAATATGTCAAGAAGTTTTTACTTTAAAAAACAACAACAACATAGACTCTGTGTGGTGGACTAGCATCCTCACCCAGACCCAAGGAGTGTGTCAAAAGCACAGGCTTTTCGAGTCTGAATCCACATTTTACTCTTTAAGATCCCCAGCTGACTTGCTTGTGCACTGAAAGGTTCACAAAGCCCTGCTCTCCCATGTCCTTGATTCTTTTAGGTCAAAAGTATGTGATAAAGATTTGCCACCAGCCACATCAATACTGAAGAGGCCTTCGGAATCTAAATGAGAACATGCAAACCAGGCAATTTCCTCATGAACTCTTCAGAGATACAGCACGTTGAGAGAGAAAAGAGGGAGCGAGGAGATCTGCATTGACACTGTGACCCTGCCGCTCCAGAGAATCCCAGCTTTTAACTAGACACTCCTCTGGGCTGTTTCTTTATCTGAGAAAGAAGAGAGCTGAACACAGAGCTCAGGGAGGCAGAGAAAGTGCTTGCAGAAGGACCTGAGTTTGACCCACAGTATCCACAATATAGGTTTTTTTTTTTTCTTTTTAAAGCTATGCATGTTGCTGTAAATGTGAAATCCCAGTGTGGAAAGATGGAGACAGCTGGGTACTTGAGGCTCACTGATCACACAGTCTAAAATTAGTTAACCAGTTCAGAGCTAGTAAGAGCCTTGTCTCAAAAAAGAGGAAAAAAAACACACCTGAAGTTGTCTTCTAATCCGCATACATGCACATGCACACACATGCACACACATGCACACACCCACTAGAAAGGAGAGGGCAGCACCATTCTTCAAGTTCAGAAATAAGTGTGATCTTATGTGTAATCACATTGTAATCTCAAAAATGTTTATACATATATAATCAAAATGTGGCAGGAATAAATGGCTGGCTTGCTGAATCATTTATCAGTTGGAAGAAAAGGAAAATCTCATTCTGGTGGTAGGTGGGGAAGAGAAAAACAAACCCCGGGAAACTCTGATGCAGTTGTCAGTGTTTTCACTGGTGCAAGGCAATGTACCAGCTCATGCAATTGCCATCCCTTGAAGACTGTAAGAAATGTGACAAATATAGAGAACAGGGTAACAGCTGCTGAGAAATTGATGATTTGTTGAATCAAGGTTATGACGATCCAAATGGACTTTTCAAGTAAATGTATGGAAGCCAGAGGGCATTCTAGGCAGCAATTACAAGGAAGCAGTTGGCCTCCCACAACTGATGGATGGACAGAGCAGAAGATGGCACCATTAACTGGGGGAATATCGGAGTGTCAAAGGAAATTAAACCGTCATCCTAGATGTTTCTTATACAGAGATCGAGGTTTGAATAGTGAAAGTAAAAGACTTTGAGATTTGGCAATTTTCACTCCCAGATTCTCCTGAGCCTTCTAGGTCCACAGAAGAGGGCCACTCCCTTATATTAGAAATTGTGATTCCCCCTAACTTGCTTGAAGATTGTTCAGAGACCTCGGATGTAGCAGGTGTCAGCAAGAATGTGTCAAAGGTCCCCCATGGATACCCTCGAGTTTGATGATTTCACTAGGCAGGCTCTCGGGACCCAGCATATGGTCCTACTCACAGCTATGATTTATTACAGCTCAAGAATATAGAACAAAATCAGCAAAGGAAGCAGAGAACTGAGGGATCCCCAAGGATCTGGACAGAGCATCTCAAGTCCTTGGTGGGCACTGGGTTCCAAAGGAAGACAGAGGAACATTGAGTGGAGTTTAAGGCCTTGATTCATGTTATTCCTCTTCCAGGCCAGTTATAAGGCCATCCCAGGTTCAACACTGAAGGAGTAGGCTCTACATACTAATGGAAGTAAATGAGAATGGGGAGCATTTTGTGCAATAGTTTACAAATTATCACTCTGCTTCTTCCTGTCATCAGTGTGTGTCCTCTAAGTTTTGTACCGTGTTTTTATCACTCTTATCTGCCATCTTGGAGCTAGACTTTGTCTTTAGCCCCTTTACCAACAAAAGATGCTAGAGTTACACTGCATATCCACACACAGCCTCAACTCAAGGCTTCTCTGATCTATTGAGTTATTCATTTCAGTCTGTCTGTCTATCTATCTATCTATCTATCTATCTATCTATCTATCTATCTATCTATGGCACACATAGCAGCATATCTGTATGCAGGAGGTCGAGTCCTATCGTCTTTCTCATCTCTCCTGGACCAGGTCTAGCATCCCTGTATCCCCTAGCAACTGTCTGCACCACCCAGTGAGCTAACTCCTGAAGAGAAAGAAGATCCATTTGTGCCTTCTAGTCAGTTTCTCCATTAGCAGCTCCTCTGTGTGTTCCCATAGCAACTGCATCTTCTCCAAGGTGACCTGGACCTCAACCTCAGAGGAAGAAATTAGACATCTGAGGTCCTGAGTTCTCATTCTTCTCTATATTCAGTCTCATTTGGGACTATCAGTAAATAGCATCTTCCTTCATTTCTGCATTCATTAAACCCATTTTGTTTATACTTAAATGCATTTTACTACTTCATACTTCTCTGGAATAAGAAAATTCTGTTACTAAGTATAAATTTATTAGTAATTTTCTCAAGTTACTAATAAAACTTCTGGTTCTCCATTTGGTTTCTGATGCCATGCTCTAAAGGACAGGGTTTGCCCTGTGACCCCTTGTAAGAAAAAAAGTAGCAAGGCAAATCTTGATGTGCTGTAGCACCAGGGAGTTGCTAGTAACCAAGAGTCCACAGAATGTGTGGCATCAGGAGAGCGTTAGGTCTAGTTAATGAGTGGGTAATGTGTTCATGAGAATGGAAACTGAAAGATATGGACTTGGGGCATAGAAGTGCACAAAAGGGCATTCATAGTCTGTGGGGAGGAAACCCCAGAGATATCTGTAAGATACTGAAGAAGGCAGTTCTTAGAATCTCGGAAAATGTGATAGCCTGCATGACTAGACCAACCGATGCAGTGATTGATCTGGAAAAGGAAGTCAAGGCTCAGAGAACTTGGTTACAGGGACATGCCGGGTAAGTGCAGAAACTCAATGCCAGTCAGGAGTGTACTGTAAGAGGCCCAAGGATGTTTTCTTATATCCTTGTAAGAAAGGATTCCATAGGGAGGGACGATGACTCTATTGAGAAACTTGGTGCTGATCATCCTTTGTGGGTCAACGCTAGGAGCAGAAAACCCTGTTACAAAACTAAGTGTTCAAACAGGAAAGGAGATATCATTTGAAATGTAAATAAAGAAAATATCTAATAAAAAATATAAATAAATAAAATTATGCAATAGGAAAAAAAACTAAGTGTTCCTGGAACAATAAAATTTTAAAAGCAAAGGTGGGGACAGCACTGTGTCATCAAAGGCAAGGTGGACACAAAGTTCACCTCTAAAGGCAAGTCAGACAGCAGCCAAGAACCCTCGAGGGCCTTAGACATGGCCTCACAGTGAGAGTGGCTGACCTTTATCATGGAGCTCGCACTGTTACCCAACTAACAAGAAGGGGCTCTGCAAATAGCATCCTAATGGAACATGATGACCGACAGACAGACTGACAGATAGCTATCCTGCTAAAACGTCATGACTCACTGACAGGTAGCTATCCTAATGTAACATCATGACTGACACTCTGACTGACAGGTGGCTAGCCTAATGTAACATCATGACTGACAGACTGACTGACAGGTGGCTAGCCTAATGTAACATCATGACTGACAGATGTAAGCCAGTTTTTAGTTCCATGACAAATGAAGGAGAGGCCAGGTCGCCTAGGTGACAGAATGCAATACCACAGCCTATGCATCCAATAGTACTTTCTTAGGCTTTCTCCAAAGTGACCACAGCAGACAACTTGCCAGTGAAAAATAGAAATAGCAAAACTTACAAAGATTAGTGTTCCCATTAATGATTAATGATTTTAATTCCTAAGGACTCAGAGTGCTGTTGTGTCTCTTTATTAAGATAGGGAAAACTGGGAACAGGTCACAAAGCTTATCAAGATCATGAAAACTCTACTGCCCCATGAACCCATCCAGTAATCATGTCTTTATATTCAAAATTTATAAGAATTGTTAACCCCAGGTTTGAATTGACCTTGATACCCAGATGCCCAATGCACTGTCCTGTTCCCCCCTCATAACAGTGAATGTTGAGACTAATGATGACCCTAGTAAAGTTTTCTAAGGATCCCTCCCATGATCATGTCCCTGTACCGAAGTATCATCCTACCCAAATGTTGATAACAGCCATGGTTGACTGTAGGGCTCCAACAGCTCTCCAGGGCTCTGAGGAGGACTGCAGTTTAGCATCTGTCAGTTTCCTTGGTAATTCTCTTCCTTCCCATAAGTTGAGAAGCCATCCCTCAATACTCATGAAAATGCAATGAGGAGCCTCATAGTCTGGTATGGGCCTACTTGTACACACCAATACCTCACAGACTGGTGTGAGCCTACCTGGATGTCCATTGCAGCCACTGTGCCAATCATGGTCTTTGTTAGGAAGAATAATTTATCTATGTCCACTCCAAAATGCAGGGACTCCATAATAAATAAACAAAGAGAAGCAAGCACAACAACCACCATTCATCTCTCTGCTTCTGGATGGTGCATGCCCTGTGTCCCTACCATCATGCCTCCCCTGCCTTTAAACCTGTGCATCAAAATAAACCCCATGAGGTTTCTTTTTCGGTTCTTTGATCCCGTACATAATACCCTGTCCAAAAGGAAAAACAAATTATTGCATCTTATACTTCAAGCCTTCTAAAAAATAATTGCGTCAACGTGGTTAGCACTTCTACCCAGGCTGAAAGATACAGTAGACAACCTGTGACAGGAAAAAGAAGCACAAAACACTATACCAAGTGCCCACTTGGACCTGCATCAGGCGAGGTTACTCTCCCACAGGCTCAGAAACACCCCAAAGCTAATGAATGGACAACAGCATAAGGACATAGCCCTTTCACCAACTCAGAAATTCTGAAGAATGTTCCTGTAAGAGTAAGAATTCCCCCACAGGAACAAAATACTCACAGGAGGAAAGTGTAGAGCAGAGACTGAAGGAAAGGACATTCAGAGACTGTCCCACCTGGGGATTCATCCCATATACAGTCACCAAACCCGGACATTATTTTGGATGCCGGGAAGTGCTTGCTGACTGGAGCCTGATATGGTTGTCTTCTGAGAGGCTCTGCCAGAGCCTGACAAATACAAAGGCTGAGTGCTGGGTCCCTGATGGAGGAGTTAGAGAAGGGACTGAAGGAGCTGAGGGGGGGTTGCAGCCCCATAGGGGGAGCAACAGTGTCAACTGGCCAGACCCCCTGGAGCTCCCGAGGACTGGACCACCAACCAAAGAGTACACATGGAGGGACCCATGGCGCTGGCCACATATGTGACAGAGGATGGCCTTGTCGGACATCAGTGGGATGATTGGCCCTTGGGCCTGAGGGTGTTTGATGCCCCAGTGTAGGGGAATGCCAGGGCTGGAAGACGGGATTGAGTGGGTGGAAAGGGGAGAAGGGATAGGATAGGAGGTTCCTAAGGAGAGACCTGGAAAGGGGAAAACATTTGAAATGTAAGTAAAGAAAATATACAATTAAAAAAAAAAGAATTCCCCAACAGATGCTATCAAAAACTAGCTGAAACCTTGAGTAGCTATACACATCTTCTGGACCTGAGTCTTGGAGCACTCTCC
This sequence comes from Montemys delectorum, assembly GCA_019843815.1. Taxonomy (NCBI): domain Eukaryota; kingdom Metazoa; phylum Chordata; class Mammalia; order Rodentia; family Muridae; genus Montemys; species Montemys delectorum. The sequence goes on from JADRCD010176347.1 coordinate 10,378, forward strand.
AGTAATGAAATGTTCCATCTCTGAGTTGGTTTCCAAGGCATCAGATCTGTCTGCATCCAGTCTATCTGCCTTTTTATCTTCGTTGCTTATCTGTGCTCCTATTGCTTCCTGGTAAGACATCCTCCAAAGGGGAAGAATGGCAAAAGTCGGATCAGGGAGCATCTCACAGGTGAAGGGAAGCCTCCATCCATCACCTTGTGATGAGCCACTACCTACTTACACTTGATGGTGTTTAGATTTTGCAACCAAGTCCGGGATGGCAAGTATATGGGATCTTCCCATTTGGTACCAGCAGTAAACCTGTAAGAGGTGTTCTGGGGTCATATTAATCAGGAAATTAACAAGATTGACTAAGCAATTAAATCAATCAACTAATTAAACATCGTCAGCCCTCTGGATCTCTGTGCTCATGTCCTTGGGATTAACCAACTCCAGATTTAAAAATCTCTTACAATTAGATTAATATTTAGCATGTACTGGTTTCTCTCTTCACATGCACCCCTAAATGATGCAGTCATGCTGTGCTAGGAATGAGGGGTGTCCAGAGATGATCGAAAGCACAATCATGTGCCACGCCTTTCAGCAAATGATGAATAGCATACACAATAGGCGTCCCGAAAGATGTCTCATAGTGATGTGTTTGCCTTTATTTGTGTTAAATGATCACACATTTATATACATATACATAACAGCCTGCTTCTCAGAACATATCTCTATCTTTCATCCATTCAAGCAAAGCATGAATACATATGAGAAGATGTTTGGAGATGATATGCGCATGCTACGCTGTTTTTGATAGATGAGCATCCACATAGTCTGCTGTCCTGGGGGATGTCCTGATATGATGCTTTCCAGCTAAGTAAGCAAGTGTAGTCAGATGATGTTAGCTTCCCAGTAGGACATGAGGTATGGCTGGCCATGCATCTGACTTACACTTGAAGAGCTGTTCTAGAACTAGCTTAAGTCAGACAAGGGCAATGGGCCAATCAATAAGTACTTACAAGAGACCTGATTTCAATCTCCAGGAGCCACACACACACACAAAAAAAAGCTCAACATGATTGCACATGCTTATAACCCAGCATTGCAAAGATGAACAGATCCTTCAGACTCTCTTGTTGCTTCCTAGTTTACTTAATGAGTTTCAGGTCAGTGAGAGGCCCAGTCTCAAAAATACAAGGTAGCTAGCACCTGGAGAATCTCACCTGATGTTGTCCTCTGACCTCCACACACACATAAAAACACATGCACGTGCACTTGAACATCATACCACATTGTATATGTCTACCAACTGGGAATACATTAGCAGAGGAAACTGTAATGGTAAATCCTGGAACTGCTATTGTACTGTGTCCTCTAGGGAGAAGTGGCTCTGGACCAAAATTACAGAAATACCGGTCAGAGCAAGGCAAAGCAACTTTATTCTGAGCATGAAGATGGTACAAGTAGGACACCCAGAGACTGGGTACAATGTCCTCCACCCACAGAGACTCCGGGCAGTGTGCTCCTCTTTAACCAAAGGGTATTGAATAGGTCACTCAAATCCACACAGAAACTTCTGAGACTGAGAAATCCAGAATCCTCAGGAGCAAGAAGACTTACAGGATAGGATGTGCCCCAAGGATCCCAGAGAGAGAAATCATCCTTGCTCATTGTCAAGAGTCACCTAAAGTCTAAAAACATTGGCATCTCTGATAATACATCTGAGTAAATATATAAAATCCAACAGCATTCCCAAATGCTCTTTAAAATAACATAGGAAGCAGAGCTTATTCATATCACACAAGTGTGCACAGAGCAGGGGAAACAGAATTTGAAAAATAACTTGGCAGAGTACATTTCTACTTCAGGGTCTCTAAGGGATGAGAGACATTGTCCCATTTCACCCTGGCTCCTCCACACGGGCCGTCAACTCTAGGCTACACTGTCTAGCCTACAGATGCAGGATCTGGCAAATGGGAAGCATTGCTGAGAGATTTATGTGTAAGGGGGAATGGGTATTTTGCCCTCCTCACATGGCATGCTCATAGTGACTGTGTTTTCTTTGCGGCTCCAGTCACCACTGGAGTAACCCTACAAGTACCTAGCTGAAGCCATGGGACAACATCAGTTGCAATGTCACCTCCTGCTGGCCCTCACCATCAAGTACGGGGACTTCTCTGCTGTCAGTCATCTCTGGGTTTCCTCAGCGTCCCCTGTTGGGAACACTTCTCAGATCTTCTGCTGTTCCTATGACCTGTATTTAAAACATGCAAAGAGACCTCGGGTGTAGCTCAGTTGGTAGAGAGCTTACCTTACCTACCAGGAATGAAGCCCAACGTTCCAGCCCCTGAACTGCATAAAAACCAGGTGTGGTAGGATCAGGCGCAGGTGGATCAGAAGGCCACAATTACCCTTGACTCCACAGTGAGTTCAAGGGTTACGAGAGACCTCATCTCAAAAATTAAAACAAATGGTGGGTGAAGAGATGGCTCAGCAGTTGAGAGCCTGGCTGTTCTCCCCAGGGACCCAAATTCAATTTCTGTCACCTCCATGGAGGCCCACAACTGTAACTCAATGTTTATAAAATCCAACGCCTTCTTCTGACCTCCTTGGGCACTGCACACACATGGTGCAAACATACCTGCAGGTAAAACACTGTGTACATTAAATGGAATTAAAAGGGTGGAACTACAGAGTAAACGCTTGCAGAAACAACCCAGAATGACTAGAAAATGGATTACAGAGAAGAAAGCAACCAGATGGATGGGTACTGTGGTGACTGGATAGTAGAAAACTAATATATAAATAACTCCTAGGCCTGAAGAAGATGAAGTAGCAACGTCATTAAAAATACATGGCAGAAAAAAATACTTCTGAAATAAAGGAAGATTTGCAGATAGAGCTCAACAGGCTCACCTTATACTAGTAACAATCTCATCACTATTATCATCACCAACATCATCATCATAATCATCACTATCACCACCACTGCCACCGTTAACATCATTTCCACTGTCACCACCACCAGCAGCAGCAGCAGCAGCATCACCTACTGCAATCAAGACTCTGCAAGGTTTGACCCTTGAAATATACAGGAATTATGAAACAAGAATTTAGGCAGAAGTAGTAATTTTTCAGCATAAGAAAGTTAGATAACTGTGGGATTTCTCAGAAGCATAAAACAGTAAAAGTTGGTGTTACGGTGTCTACAGTACAGAAGGAAAGAGATGTCCACATGCCCATTAGCTGAGTAAGTACACAGGGTGGGGCAGAACCGAAGGGTAGGAAGGATGGTCACCTCCTGAAAACAGGCAGAAACTGTCTGCCAATTGAGAGAAACTGGAATAAGACTGAATCCAGTTCAATACACCATATTACATAAGCATCTGCACTATGAAGGTTCACAGGAGACATAAGTCACAGTTCTTGAAACCACCTATCTAAAGCAGGACAAAAGTCTCGGGCGGGCACCTTCAGAACAGAAGCATTAAATAGGTAGAAGACGCCCTCTCCTTCTTCTCTATCCAAAGCCCAACACCACCTAGATCTGAAATAAGGTGTATAGATCTACTACCTGAGAACAGAAGCAATAATCTAAAGCATACGGAAGAACAAATTCAAGAAACATAAAATCCTTTCTTAAAGCTCAGTATACAGTTTCTGTTGATTTGTAATGGGTGTTTAGTTTACAGGAAGAAAAAGACACAATGTTCTTCTTAAAGTTCAGTCTACATTCTTTGTTACCTTATAATGGGTTTCTAGTTTTACAGAGAGTTGAAAGAATAACACAGAACATTTGTACACACCCTTGCCAGCATCCTATGCCTCAATAATGTCCTGGAGTAATAGATAGAGTCCAGGTCCACACCATCTTTCCCCAGTTTCTAGTTCCTTTTGCCTGGAAATAATCGCTGGGTCTACTTAGAAAGGCTTTGATTTTTTAAATTACAGGTTGGTCATTCTGTAAAATGTCTCTTAATGAGGACATGTCATTATTTTCTCTAATTAGACCTGGAATGTCTCAGAGAACTTGTTCCTTTGATGGGCCCATCCTGGGTGGCCTTGAACACCCTGTGCATTGTTACTAGTGGCCCATCTCTGAGGACTACAGGAAGATCTTTTCTCATTGCAAGAAATTTTGTTTTGTTTTGTTTTGTGATAAATATATATCTTTAGGAAGACATTCTACAAATTTTGCCAAACTTTCTTGGTCAGCACCCAAATTATGCAATAGACTTTGCATTCATGATATTTCTTGTCGGTGTGGGTTATTATTATGAAAATGGCTAGATAGCAAATTTATACTTCCACCTTCTATTTAAACAAAAAATTCTCTTCTTTCTATATCTTAATTTATTATGTCAGTATAGACTTAAGCATACCTATCGTCTATCCTGGGCAATGTCAAAATTGATTTTTAATTTAATGTTCATACCATCTCAGAGCCAGCCAGGAAACAGGCCTTGGGTCGCCATCATTCCGCAAGGGACTCCTGACAGAGAAGGCACTTCTTATTTCCCTGATCTCTGTTCCAAACCTTGGAGTTAAGTGACAAACACAAAGCCTTCTAAAACAACCAGAGACCCTGGGAGAATTTGACAGCCAGATGTTAAGTGAACTCACAGCTACAGGAATTTATTATTCCCAAACCCTGAGGATAAACAGAGCTATAACATCACATACATATACACAGTACATATACACACCATAAACAGAGCTGTAACATCACATACATATACACAGTACATATACACACCATGGGTGTTCATGTTAGAACTTCCCACCCCAATCTGCCATTACAGGGTTATCTGTATCTAAGAGTGTCAGATAAAATACAAAATTCCCAGTTAATTAGAATTCAGATAAACAGGGGAGTTGGCAAAATGGTTCAGTAGATAAAGTTGCTTGCTACCAAACCTGAGTTTGGTCCCCAGAACCCGAATTAGAAGAAAACTAACTCCTGGGAGTTGTGCTCTGACTGGCTCCCTGTTTATATGTGTACCCACACAAAATAGATATAAAAGACATTTTTAATTATCAGATAACCAATGAATAACATTTTTAAATAAATATTTTCTAAATGGTAGCTTGTAGTTTTATGTAACAACTTCAGTTCTAGTAGTCTCCCATCTTTCCAACAGACTAATAATTTACTCTGGACTGGGGAGGTGGCTCAGTGGGTCAAGCTTTTCCTAGGCACATACAAGAACCTAAGTTTAGATCCCCAGAGCCCACATGAAGCTGGCATGACATCATGTGTCTGTAGCCTCAACTGTCCTATAGAAAAAAATGGAGCTGGAGACAAAAGAACCCCAAAACCCTGTGGCCCAGCTAGTCTGGTGTACACAGCAGCAAACAAGCACCCTGCCCCAAACAAGTAGAAGCCAATCCAGGGTTTCCCTCTGACCTCCACAGTCCACAACAAATACATATTCACACTCGAATCCTACACACACACACACACACACTAAAAGGCCAGAGGGTGGTAGAGAGATGCTCAGTGATGAAGAACACTTGCTGTCCATGCAGAGGACCTGAGCTAAGTCCCCAGCACCCATGTGAGGGAGCACCCAACTGCCGGTCATTCCAGCTCCAGAGACTTCAATGTCTCCTTCTGGCCTTCATGGGAACGTTCATACAGAGGGGTGTGTGTATGTACATGTGTGTGTGTGTGTGTGTGTGTGTGTGTGTGTGTATGTGTGAATCCACTAAATATATATTTAAAATAGCTCTCTAATAAATAAAAACATAAATGGCTCCCAGAATTCTCACTCTCTATAGTTCTTCATCCACTTGGACATAGCTCTTTCCCAACCCCACACAGCCTCATCGCCACTTCACACACAGTCCTCGGTCTTCTTTGCTTTTCTTACTTCATTACAGCCTCCTGATGGCTTTTGATGATAACTAATGGAGGGAACGAAGGAAGATCGTTATTTTTAAGACTGTATGAGAAAAGTGAAGGAAATGTGGTAACCATAGTAACGAACAACTCTATCTCTATGCTTACTACAGTAAGCATCCACCTCTTGCTCATAGGTGTCCACGTGGACGGCAGCTTTGCCAGTCTCTGCTTGCCTCCCTGCATCTTCCCATCCCACATTCCCTTTCATGGACAGGCAGCTGTCACTGGGGCTTCCTACGCCAGGGGACAGTAGCTCATGCCTAACTCATGGTGCTTCATAAGCCTCTGTCTAAAGCAGGCCACTGTTGTTGGTGGCTACACTGCACTGGTCAAGTCAACCCAAGCAGAGTTCAAAGTCAAGAGACAGGAAAGGGAAGCCTGCCCTCCTACATCAAAGGTCAAGTAGGGGAGGGATAAGGAGCTACAAGCCAGGGTCGTGATCGGCCACCAAGGCAAGCTGATAATAGCAAGCACAGCCAGTATCACTAACAGGTTACAGTCGTAACTGTCCTCATTGCGGAGACACAAACACCTGGCAAGATACAAGTCTAGGCAGAAAGGGTTCTTCTTGGCTCATGGTTTAGTTCATCGTGATGGGGAAGTGACAGCGGCTGGGGTGGGGGTGTGTCAGCTGGAGTGAGAGGTGTGTCACCTGGGGTGGGGGTGTGGCAGCTGGGGTGGGAGGTGTGGCAGCTGGGGTGGGGGTGTGTCAGCTGGGGTGGGGTGTGTCAGCTGGAGTGGGAGTGTGTCAGCTGGGGTCGGAAGCTTAGCATCTAGGGTAGCTTGAGGCTTCAGTTGCAGCTATGGAGAGCTGCTTGTTTACACCATCTTTTTATTCAGACCATGAAATGCAGTCACCCATCCTAAAGGACCTCCCCCTTTCTTGGGAAAACCCCCATAGGCACACCCAAAGATGCTCTTTGGTGATTCTGAATCCAGCAAAGTAGACAAGGATTAACTGTTACACAGGCATAAAGGATAGAGCAAGAAATGCAAAGAAGGGGCTGAAGAGATGGCTCAGTGGTTAAGAGCATTGACTGCTCTTCCAGAGGTCCTGAGTTCAAATCCTAGCAACCACATGGTGGCTCACAACCATCTGTAATGAGATCTGACGCCCTCTCCTGGTGTGTCTGAAGACATGCACAGTGTACTTATAATAAATAAATCTGTAAAAATAGTTTTAAAAAAAGAAATGCAAAGAAAAAATCCTGCCAGAATAAATAAGAAAACCAAACATGTCTACATATAACACATGCATCTGAAATAAATTAACATGGATGCTGGTGAGGAAAAGAAGAAAAGAGGTTGCCACTAGTATTTCAAAGTTTGAACCTCAACATATTTATGCAACATTCTAGTATACTGGCCAATTATTTTATCAAAAAGGTCTCCTTCCCCAACAAGCCAACTTCCAAATGCTTCGACTCCTTTAGGTTTCTGATGGGGACTGAGCTCAGGGTCTTCTGCACACCAAACCAGCACTTTACTACTGACCTACACATACCCACGTACGCCCAACCCTAAAGACCCTTTTTTAAAAGTTCAAAAATTCATTTAGCAGTAACAGAAATCAA
>JADRCD010176353.1:5289-28742 GCA_019843815.1 Montemys delectorum
TCTTCTTCTTCTTCTTCTCCTCCTCCTCCTCTTCTCCTCTTCTTCTTCTCCTCCTCCTCCTCTTCCTCCTTCATTTGTTCTGGGAAGGTCACAAGAGTGAGGGGCAGGCCTGGGAAGCCTGGGAAGTGAGCTTGATCAGGGTTTATGATGTGAAATTCCCAAATCATCAATACAAATGTTTTGTAAAAACAAACAAAACCACCATACCAAGACAACTTATAGAAGAGATGATTGATTTGGGCTTTTTTCCCCCGAGGGATCAGAGTTGATCATGGTAGGGAATCATGAGAGCAGGCAGCAGACACAGAACAGGAGCAAAGGAGGGTGCAGAGAGAGTGTACTGGGAATGCCAGGAGGCTTGAAACCTCAAAGTGACATACTTCCTCCAGCCAGGAAAAACCTCCTAAACCTACCCAAGGACCCTCATCAACTGGGGATTAAATATTCAATGGCAGGTGTGCTTGAGATGAGACTCTCAACTGCTGGGCCCATCATTACAGCATAGAACACTTCTGGATCTGATGATATCCAGAGTGCTCTACCCCTTAACCCAAGACCAGATTGTTCAGACATCCCCACCACTGGTCTACGGGCTGCCCTCCTTTGCCTCTGCTTGCCCTGCACAGCTCCCTAGCCTCCTCATTTCTACTGAGTGACCCGGCTCAGGCATTAACTGATGCCTCTTGTGCTGAGTAACTGACAGCAGGAAACACCCACACTATAAAAGGAAGCATATGAGTAAGACACTCAGCTGCAACCTGGACAAACAGAGTGAGTCAGCTGAGGTCTCCAGGGCTTCGGGCATCCCGCTGAGATTTGGATTTGCTGCTGGGTACATCAAGGGGTGCAGAGTGGGAAGGCAGGACCATGTGGCTGTCTGCAGCTCTGCTTCTTCTCAGTTTCCCAGGTATGTCCAGCTAGGGCCTGGGGGCTTGGGACAGCAGGTGCAGAATGGCAGACAGAGGAGCTCTGTCCCGGGTTTACGGAGAGCTGCCACCTTCAGGGAAATGTGGTGTGGCTCTGTAGCTTCATTCAGCAAAAGGACCCTAGTTTCTACACTGTGCCAGGCATGGGTCAGGATCTGGGGACACGAAGGAAAAGGAGAAATGGAGATGACCACTAAAGGAGATTCCAGATGCTCTGGTGTGTGAGAAATGCATGAAGAAGCACAAGAAGTGCTCAGAGGAAGGAGCTGATACCATTGAGGGAGCACCGGAAAGCCGGAGCTCAGGACCCTGCTCTTTCCATGCCTCAGAAGGAAGCAGATCTTTACAGCCCTTGCTGCAAGCAGAACATGCACTCCAGGGAGAGGGCATGGCTTGGTGGAAAGGCTGTAGGCTTAGAGCAGCTGGCACATCCATGCGAAGGGAGTGCTCAGTGGACAGGTCACTCAGGAGGCACTGGCTAAATGTGAGTTTACAAGTGCAAAAGGTAAAAGGAGGGACATTTGTGGGTGCCTGCATCACTGCACTTGCATCTGAGACCCAGGCCTCCAGCCTCAACACTGGGCTTTCCTAGAGGCCAAGCAGGCCAGGAGTAAGCTATGCCATGGCTCGCACATTTGTGCATATGCACAGCAACATTCATTAGTACACTCAAAGGCACACCTACACACGGTCCGCACATCTATGCACTCTGTCCGTACCTCCAGGATCATCCACTCGTTCACATTGACACTCTTTTTGGTTGGTTGGTTGGTTTTGGGCAGTTTTGTTTGTTTGTTTGTTTGTTTGTTTTGTGGGGTTTTTTTTGGGGGGGTTGGTTTTTTTTGTTGTTGTTGTTGTTTGGAGAGGTGATCTTGGATCTCTTGGCAATCTTCTTCTTGTCCATGGCAGCTGTCACCTTTAACGGTCAATTCCAGCCACCATGGCATGACTGTAAGAACTGTCTGATGTATGTACATTATCAATGTTCTTCATGACAACAGCTTTGCATCCTGAGTAGCGTCTAGCCAAGACCGGCACCACTTTCTCCAGTTAGACAGCCAGCACCAGCAGAAAGGCGTGTTCACACTCTTAAGATGCCATAAGCCGAGACTGTTCACAAAAGGGATTTTAATTTTTGTTTTATTATATGTATGGGTGTTCTGCCTGTGTGTATGCAAATGTATGTACCATGTGTGTGCCTGGTACCTACAGAATCTAGAAAGAAGCTATTGGATCCCCTGGAACCGGAGTTATGAATGGTTGCAAATTACCATGTTGGCGCTGGGAATTGAACCTGGGTCCTCTGGTAGAGCAGCCAGGGCTCTTAACCTAACTATCTCTCTAGCCACCCATCCTCCTTTTTTGAGATAGGGTCTTATTGTATAGCCCTGACTAGCCTGCAGCTCACTATGCAGACCAGGCTGGCTTCAAACTCCTAGAGATCCTCTTGCCTCTGCTTCCCTGATTCTGGGATTAAAGGCGTATGCCGCTATATCCACTTTGTTAGGTAAATTTAAAAAATAATCTAATAACAATGTGCTTTGGACATCTTTCCTGTCGTTGCTTGGACATTTTTATGCTCTTGCTATGTCGGAGCTTCCCAGTCTAATTCCCTATTAATAGTCTTTGAGTTTCCCAGATGGTTATTACTACCTCCTGATTGAGACTCCTGCTCCATGCTCCACTGTCTCTATTAATCCGAGAACTGGAATAAGTATATGTGCGCCTGAGCACAATGCATAGATTCTTTACAAAATAACCAACCACGTTAGTGGTACCCACCGTGAACTAGAAACTGAGCAAGATCCTGGGGCTGGGAATGGAGGGATCGAGAAAATAAACACAGCACCTCTGTGCTTTGGGAATGAGAAACAAATTGAGGGTTAGGAAAAGAGATAGGCACCTGAAATCAAGCGCTCAGGCTCCAGATGAGAGGCCAGGAGGCTAACAGTAGGAGGCAGCTCCAAGAAGGGGGCAAGGCACCAGGTGGAAGCCTGGCCTGGAGGAGGTGGGGAGGGTAGCTGGGATGAGGGCTTTCCAAGCAGGACTCAGTCCACAGACTTAAGAAGACACACTGGGGTTAGGGAAAGAGAAAACGCAAGTGGCTACAGAGGAGCAAGGTCTGACTCTAATGAGAAACCAAAACCAGTTTGCAGTAAGGTAGATATGCATGCCAGAAATGAAGCTTTTAAGTCACTCTGGGCAGGGGAGTGGCTGACCTTCTGGTGCAGCTGAAGAGACAGGCTCAGTCCAGGCTCAGCAGCTAGCTGAGTGCACTGGGCTTTCCTGAATGTTCCTGCCATGATCCAGGTATCAGATGAAGGCCATGTCTAGCCAAACAGCCCCCAATGTCCAGCATTAGTTGCTTACATGCAGTTTTAACGCCCGGTCTGTGACTATAATGTAGCAGCTGTACAAAGAGGGAAGTGAGGCTCACAGAAGTTTAGAAACTTAGCCAGGGTTTCTCAACAATGCCATGGTAGATGCGTCCATCTGCCGGCAAAGCCTACACTCTCTGATCGGTCTCCTGCACTGTGGTGGCAGAGACGTTCAGATTGGCATCTCCACAGTGGAGCTGGCTGAACTGATCACCAAGCACTTGGTGAGGGGAGGGGAGGAGAGATCAGTGTAGATACTAAATCTCCAATTAGGCTCCTGAGTGGAGTGGGCTCTTAAAGTTGTATCCTCAGTGGCTGCTATAACCAGTGACCAAAAAATGCAGTGCCCCAGAACAACACAACTCTATCTTACTGTTCCAAGATCAAGAGTCTAGAATAGTCACACTGGCCAAGGCTGAGTTCCTTCTGGAGCTCTGGAGAACCATCTGTTTCCTGGATTCATCCAAAAGCCCCTACATGTCTGTTGACCCATTGACCCCCGGCATCTCACCCTCTTCGAGGCCAGCAGCAGAATGTCTTCAAACCTCAGGATGTGTAGAATAATCCAGGACAATCTTATCTCAGTGTCCCTTATCACACTTGCAAACACCTTTATTCTTTTTCTTTCCTTTTTTAAAAAATTATTTATTTTATGTGTATGAGTACACTGTAGCTGTACAAATGGCCATGAGCCATCATGTGGCTGCTAGGAATTGAGCTCAGGACGGCCCCGCTCACTCTGGCCCGGCTCACTCCAGCATAATTCACTGTAGCTGTCTTCAGACGCTCCAGAAGAGGGCGTCAGATCTTATTATGGGTGGTTGTGAGCCACCATGTGGTTTCTGGGATCCGAATTCAGGACCTTCGGAAGAGCAGTCAGTGCTCTTACCTGCTAAGCCATTTCACCAGCCCCCTATTCTTTTTCTTTTTCAAACTACAGACAGGGATGTGCACATCGAAGGATCTTTTCTGCTATTTTCTTTGGTGTGTAGTGCATGCTACAGCACTTGTGTGGAGGTCAGAGGACAACTTCATGGGGCTAGTTTTCTCCTTCCACACAGGTGCATTGTGGGGGACTAAACTCAGGTTTACAAATTTGTGCTTTTTACTCATGTATCCATACATCTCACCCGCCTCCCTCTGTCTGTGTGAGGCCACATAGTAACAGGTTAAGAGTTAGGCATCAGCAGCTAGCACTCAGTAGGCAGAGACAAGAAGATTTCTGTGAATTGGAGGCCAGCCTGGTCTATGTAGTGAGTCCCAGGCTAGCCAGAGCTACATAGTGAGACCTTGTCTAAAAATAAAAGAAAGAAAAGAAAAATGTTAATCATCTGTGATCTTCCTATCAGCCATAGATGCAGACCTCACATGAAACTAAATTAGCTCTAAGGAGAAGGTCCAAGGTGGGGGGCTGGCCTGATTCACAGAGACCAAAGCCTCTGAGAGATGGTCAAGAAAGGCCTCCACCATAGCTCTCGGTTTCTCTGTCTGACTCCAGGTAACTGAGAACAAGTTACTGTAAGGAACAAGTGTATCTGTGTTTAGCCAACGTTACTGAGTCACTCCACAGATCAGGAGAATATGCATTCTACATAGACATTCTCCAACCCATTTCTGGCTCGGGTTTTTCCATCCCCCATTAGAGAGAGAAAGCAGCAGAGTGGGCTCTGTGGAAGATGTGGAGATATGTGGTGGATGTTCAGAATGGTAGTCTAGACCCAAGGGGAACATTTGGGTTACAAATGTCACTTGGAACATTGTACGATGCATTAATTAGAACCACAGACAATGGGCATTCACTCTGTGGAGGCAAGGAGGCTAGCAAGAGGATCCTGGGTACGATGCTTCACGGTCACATTGACTGGATGTAGAGTCACTTAGGAGACACACACCTGGATATGCCTGTGGGGATATTTCCACAGATGTAAGTGAGGAGAGATGACCCCCGAATGTGGGTAGCACCGTGCCATGGATTGGGAGTCTGGACTGAATATTTTCATGAGAAGGCAGGCTGAGCTTCCTGGTGGCAGATGCAATGTGACCGACCACCTCGTCTGCCCACCACCACACTGCCCCCGCTATGATGGATGCATCCCTTACACCATGAATCAGAATTTAAATTTAAAAATCAAAAAGCTGCTTCCTCCTTAAGTTACTGTCAGGTGTTTGTCACAGCCAGGAGGAAAGTAACCCAAGTCCTACATTTCCCCAGCTACCTGTAGAACCAGCTCACAATGGCTCACAAGTGTTGGTTTGAAGTGTCTCATCTCAGCTTCATATTCATTGATAGTCTGATGTTGGTCACATTTACACCACAGAGATTGGCAGACATTACTAAACAAGGCATTTTTTAACCTAAATAGAAGGTTGTTAAACATTTACAGACATACCACTAATTACTCTAAGATCCAAAGGCGATGTCAGGGAGGACGAGGTCACAGAGTGGAATAGTCAGAGAAAGAGACCATCAGACAAGACTCATGGCCAGAGTTACACCGAAAATGGGACAGGAAATCAAAAGTGTCACATGATGCAGGAGGCCTAGGAAGATAAAGTCTGGAGAGGCCAGGGCACGGGCATGCAGGGGTTAATAACAGACTGACCCTCAGAGGATATAGATGTGAAGATTCAAGTGGGTCAGGGCAGCTGGAGTGGCCAGGATCCTTATCTAATTCTTTGGACACTGGCTTGGCTCAGAGGAGTAGAAGCCATGCCCTGTCATTATATTTTCCAGGGGGAGCAGAAGCCATACCCATGCTCTGGCATTCTGTTTTTCAGGCTGCCTCTCTATCCAAGGCCCAGCATTGGTGAGGGGTCCAGAGCAGGGGTCAGTGACTGTGAGATGTCGCTATAGCTCAAGATGGCAAACCAACAAGAAGTGGTGGTGTCGAGGAGCAAACTGGAGCACATGCAGGATCCTCATCCGAACCACGGGATCGGAGAAAGAAGTGAAGAATGGCCGGCTGTCCATCAGGGACAATCAGAAAAATAACTCATTCCAGGTTACCATGGAGATGCTCAAGCAAAATGACACGGATACTTACTGGTGTGGTATCGAAAAATTTGGAACTGACCGTGGGACCAGAGTTAAAGTGCATGTTTACTCAGGTAAGTCCTTTCCCATGGGTACCACAAGGCCCTGGCACTCGGGGCTGAAAAGGCTATAAAGAAAGGGTTGAAAGCCTAGAAGACAGGCAGGGAGGGAGGGAGGGAAGAGAGGGAAGAGAGGGAAGGAGGAAGGGAGGGAGGAAGGACAAAGGACAGACAGACAGATGGAACAGGGCAGTGACCGAAGTAAGGAAGGACAGCAGCCCAGCACCTTTACCAATGTCAGCCCCCGAGGTTTCTCCAAGAAATCCCACTGACATGTGCCCTGCCTGGCAGATGTCGGTGTGGAACCAGGGCTTAGAAATCTCCCTCTGGAACCCATGACCCAGCCCTGCTGTCTTGGAGACACACAGCCCTGGAAACTCCACTGGAGGCTTAAGTAGGTCTCAGATGCCTGAAGAAGTCCCCAGCACATCAGGCTGAGAAGTCTCCAGTCTTCCAGAGCTTGTACTCCAGGCCTGTTGTCACATGGGACAATGGGGACAGGCTAAGGCATCTGGGGAAGGGTTCCCAGGGTTGAAGCCCAGGCCTATCCAAACCACAGTGACTCTGGCCACTTTGGGGGGCCAGACCTTTCTAAGTGACCACTTCTGCATTCTCTGACCACAGAAGAAAGGGCATAGGGCAGGGAAGTCCCAGGAGATTTGCAGGTGTTTCGTGGATGCTTCAACTATTAAGTCAGAATCAGAGACTTCCCTGATTCTTCTGGCTCCTCCCTGCCTCAGCCTCAGTGAGGGACTCCCGGACCTTCTGTGGGTGCCTGAGGAGCAGCCTACCCCACTGCCACCCAACTAGCCATAGGCAGACCCTCTTCAGCCCAGCAACCACACTGACTCCCGAGAAGGCAGCAGAGAGGGTAGGGCTGAAAGCAGTGAGAGACACATGGAAGTTGCCTCCTGGGAGAAGTGAGGTTCAGAAAGGGTCACCCCAATAGAACTTCCCCAGGACTACCACTGAAGGGAAGCTGAGAAGATCTGTGGAGGCAGAAAGGGGGTTGATTAAGATATGGAGGCAAAAGACAGAGTGGCCAAAACATGTGCTTCATGCGGAGCTTTAAGTGTCCATGGGGACGCGGACACCAGCCTGTTTAGTGGTTGTGGCTGGTCAGAGGACTGTTAGAATTGGAATTACCCAGATTTCTGCTCAGCTGCCAAGTGTGATTAAAACCTAGAACCCTTGAGTAAACGCTTTGCTGGGTCAAGAACTAGCTCAAAGGAGGGTGTAAGTCAGAGATGGACTCAGGAATCCATGACCCAGACGCCCACTGCAAGACACCCCAGAGCTTCCTCATGGCGACATTTCCTTCCTCATAGTCATTCACGATTTAACTAGTATTGTGCCTTCTTGCTCATTGAGCTCCAGGAGTCCTTTGTCATTGATCACCCAAATCACTAGACACTTGTTTCTGAGGTCATCTCTCCTGGAGCCCTACTCGGTCACTATCTAATGGCAAGGAACAGAGATTCTTGCCTCCAATCAAAGCAAGAGCAAAGAGATCATGATGTGTCTACTCCTCCAGAATAAACTACAGTCTATATCTCTGTCATATCTCCTATTAATAACAATGATAGAGGAGATGGATTATGGGCAGTCAGACAGCTCGATAGCAGCCAAAGGACTGTGTCAAAGAGATGAAGCTTTCTAATCCAGGAGAAGAAAGATCTTCTGATGTGCTGGACAGTTTTAAGTCGACTTGGCACAAGTTAGACTCACTGGAGATGGAACCTCAATTAAGGAAAATTTCACTAGAAGACTGGGCTGCAGGCAAACTTGTAGAGCATTTTCTTAATTAGTGACTGATAGGAGAGGGCCCAGCACATTGCAGATGTTGTCATCCCTGGGCTGGTGATCCTGGGTTCTATAAGAAAGCAGGCTGAGCAAGCCATAGGGAGCAAGCCAGTAAGCAGCATGTCTCCATGACTTCTGCATCAGCTCCTGCCTCCAGGTTCCTGCCCTGTTTGAGTTCCTGTCCTGGCTTCCTTTGATGAACATGGAAAGTGTAAGTGTAAGTCAAATGAAGTCCTCCCAACTTGTTTGGGTCATAGTGCTTCATCGTAATAGGACTCCTGACTAAGACACCCGGTGAGGGCTAGTTGGATAGGGATGCCTTCATGAAGCATAAATGAACTATCCCCCAATCTGTTTTGTAACCTATGGCCATCTTTGTTTATGTCTAGTGGGTAAACTTTCCTGGCCCACTGTGGACAGCAGTGCAGAGCTGGTGTCTTCTGACTTGCAGAAGAGGTGAGTCCTGAGGTCTTCTGTCTTTCCTTGTGGTGGTTTCTATATGCTTAGCCCAGGATGGCACTATTTGAAGGTGTGGCCTTGTTGGAATAGGTGTATCACTGTGGGCGTGGGATTTAAGACCCTACTAGCTGCCTGGAAGTAATCTTCCACTAGCAGCCTTCAGATGAAGATGGGGAACTCTCAGCTCTGCCTGCATCATACCTGCATAGATGCTGCCCTGCTTCTGCCTTGATGATAATCACACCTTGAACTTCTGAACCTGTGAGTCAGCCCCAATTAAATATTGTCCTTATAAGAGTTGCCTTGGTCATGGGGTCTGTTCACAGCAGTAAAACCCTAACTAAGACACTCCTCTACATGGGTTCCTCCTATGAGGACACCAAACCTGGAGACTCCTGCCCATGTTCTATCACCAGGAACCAGTGATTGTCATAGTCAAGACTCAAGGTCCCAAGCCACCTCTGTCCCACTTTGCACCCACCATGGTCCCCATTCCAGCCACATCAGGAAACTGATCTGCAGAGCTGTCCATTACCACCCAGCTAACTGGTCAAAAAGCCCTGACAGCATTGTAGCTGCCAAGGGAGAGACAAGGCCCCTGTGTCATCATGGGAACAGGGCAGAGACAATGATTTGCTAACCTGGAGCCAGTGCTGAGGGCAGAGAAAGCAAACACAACCCAGAGATCGAGAGCTTCAGGTTTCTGCTGGGTTGAAGGATAGTATGGGAAAGGAGAGCTTCAGAAGATAAAATAGGACAAGGGGACAGGACAGGCCTTATCAAGGCCACCTGGAGTCACTGAGGAGCCCTCATGGTTGGGTGGGCCTTGGGGAGAATCTTCCAAGCAGGGTATGGGCCTTCAGTTTCAGGCTGTAATGAGCTAGCTATTGACTTCCATGTGTTGGGGAACGGGGCATAATGGGGCTCAAGGGCATGAGGCCCTAATGGCTGTGTCTTTGTCACAGGACCCATTACATGCTCCTGGTATTTGTGAAGGTGCCTGCCTTGCTCATCTTGGCTGGTGCTGTCCTCTGGCTGAAGCGGTCAACTCAGAAGGTCCCTGAGGAGCAGTGGAGACACAGTCTCCATAGTGATTTGGACTCTGAACTTCTGGCTAAAGACGTTTCTCCTTAGACTGATGGATAGGCAGAGCCTTCCCAATCAGGACTCTCATTCCAGAGGAGACCACCACCAGGGAAGAAACATCTTTAAATCCTCGGTGGGTGGTGACTGAGGGCTGGTGCCTGGAGGGCTCAGCCAGGCATGACCTGCGCTCTATTCAGCATGGGACCACAGCTCAGGCCCTTCCTGAGGTAGCATCACACCCGCATGCCCAGCACCTCACTCTCCCTTTACATCCTCATCAGCCCTACCTCATCAACCCACCACGGTCAGCCCAGGGTGAGAACCGATGGAACATGGCCCAAGCTGCAGAAAGACAACTGTGTGTGCCCTGCTGAAAAAGCTTGGGCAAAGCCTGGGACAGAAGCACAGAGAAGCAGAAGGGACCAGTGAGGTGGCTGGGTCACCTATCCTATGGCTCTGTCATAGAAAACTCTGTGTAAGCGGAGCAAGTGTTCATTCTCCGTGTTCTAGGCCCTGAGCCCGCCCCAGGCACGTACTTCTGAGGCAAGGTGAAGGGTCATACCTGCCTGACAGGCCCTGGGTCTGGATTGTGGAGAACTTGGGAAGCCATGACTTGGCTACAGGAACTGGGGCTGTGTTTCCCAGCAGGTGTGTTTTGCTCCAGGGCCAGCGGCAGAAGGCTGCACAGCCTTAAACAGACTACCCAGACTCACGACATGCTGGCTTTAAGCAACGGTTAGCCAGGAGAGAACAGCACAGAGCTCAGGAGGCAGAGAGAGCCATATGTCTTCTCACCTGGCTCCCCGCCCCAACCATGGCCCTCACTGCATACATCAGCACTGCAGAGGAAGCCAGGCCAAGGGTAGCTCATAGAGTAACCACCAACAGCACAAACCAGGAATGTAGAGGCCACAAGAATGATCCCCTTCTCACAGGGTTCTCCTGCCTTTAACTGTAGTTTGGGAGTGGGGGAGAAACTCAACCATGAACTCTGCTTTTATAAGGTGCTTCCATTGTACAGCACAGAGCTGACTGCACACTGCAAAGGCATCCTATCTCTAGAACAGTCTCATCTTGCAAGACTCAGACTCTAAGCCTACTGAGCAAGGCCTCCCTCCACCCCTACCCCACCCCCACCACTTCACCTCACCTCACCAAGGCCCTGGCTAACACCATCTAACTTTTTGCCCTTGGGAGTTTTGCTAAGGCACCTGAGAGGAATCATGAGGCGTTTGTCATTCTGGGGTTGCTGGCCCTTGGCTAGCATCTGTCACGTCCCCAAGGACCACCCACCTTCCAGGGGGTGACAGAGCTCCTTCATGTTAAATACTGAAAAGCATCCCCTGGATGGATCTAGCACACTCTCACCCTCCTCTCATTTACTCACCGGTGTTTTGGTTGTTTCTGTTCTTAGTCTTTGTGAATAATGTTACAATGAGAGTGAGTGTATCAGTCTCACGCTGAGATGCTGTCTTCAGTTCTCTTGCATATGATTGTGATGGTTAATCTTGATTGTTGATTTTGTTGGGCTTAGAATCACCTAGGAGACACACCTCCAAGCCTCTCTATGAAGGTGCTTCCAAAGAAGTTTAACTGGGCAGGGATGACCCACTCTGAATGTGAACACTCACCATCCCATAGCCGGGAGTCTCAGACTGAATAAAAAAAGAGGAAAGAGATAAAGCAAACCAAGCACCCACTGGTCCATCTCTCTTTCCTTCCTAAGAACAAAATGTGGCTAGCCGGCTCATGACTCTGGTGCTCCCTCTGCCGTGGCATCCACAGCATGAAGGACTGTAGCCCTTCCAACCTCGAGCCAACATAAACCTTTCTTCCTTCAGTTGGTTTTCTCAGGTGTTTTGTTACAGCAGTGAGACAAGTAATTAGCATCTATGCCCAAGAGTATTGCTGGGTCACCTGGCAATCCTCATTGTATTTTTTTTTAATGATCTCTGTATCCTTTTCTGCAATGGCTACAATGTTTTATATTCCCACCAACTGGATGTAAACATTCCAATTTCTCCACATCCTTCATCTACATTTATTGTTTTCTGTCTTCTATTTCCTATTACAACCATTCTCCAGGTGTTTTAATTTATATTATTTCCCTGATAATTGGAGATGTTGGGCATCTTGCTACATCCTTACTGTTTAAGTCCTTTGCACATTAAAAAATGAGACCTTTTCCTTTTTTTTTTTTACTTTAATTTGTATTCTATAATTATGTGCATCTGTGTGTAGCTTCAGGCCCACGAGTGCACTGCTTGTAAGGATCATGAGAGGACATCAGATCCCCTAGGACTGGAGTGACAGATGGTGGTGAGTCACCTGATGTGTGAGCTGGGACTCCAACTTGGTTCCTCCGCAAGAGCAGTAGGTGTTGTTTACTGTCACTTGCACTCCCTTTTGTCTGCTTTTTAGTCAGATTGCTCTTCTATATATTCTAGATATAATCTCTCCTCAAATATATTATTCTTAAACATTCTCTCCCATTCTGTTACTATTCTTTATACTTTATTAAGAGTGTTGCTCACTGACCCCAGGGTCAGAAAAGCTAGCCCTGCCCCTCACCAGTTGCAGCACTTGGGAGAGAGGGCCCTGCACCTTGCCTGGGCAACACAGTGGAGCTGGCCCTGGTGGTGAAGGCACCAGTGACCAGCTCAAGAGTATGAAGGTAGAAGAACTTTCCCATCCCATTGCTAGCTGTAGCACTTGGAAGAACGGCACTGCACCTTGACTAGGCAACACAGTGGAGCTGGCTCTGGTGGTGTGGGTGAGCTAGCCCAGAGCACATGAGAGTGAGAGACCTGACCCTGCCTTCTACCAATGGTAGCATTGGGTGGCCTAGCCACAGCATTGCTGGAGAGCTCACCCTGGTGGCTCAGAGAAGGGAGAGCTGGCAAGCTATTCAGCTCACCTACCACCCAGGCCCAAGGCTTTGAGTTGACCCACCCCAAAATCTACATCATCTGCAAACTGTTGGAGCATGTGAAACAGCCAGTCCTGCTGATCCAAAGCTGCAGGATCTCCATGACACAGGGAAATAACAGGATAACCAGGAGGAGTCCCAGTGAGGATCCAATATTGATAGTGTCACAGAAGCCAGAGACCTCAACCATACCAATGACTCATTGCAATGAACATCTATAAGTAAAGATATGTGGACAGAGGGATGTACTGTGGGACACACTGTGATGATACACCACAGCTTCCATGATGTGTGTTTTTTACTTTGGGGGTGGGCAGGTTACAAGGGCCGAGGGTGGATCCAAGGGGGTGGGGAGACCAGTGGGACTGGGATGCACGATGTGAAACTCACAAAGGACCAATAAAAAGTTAAAGAAAATAAAAGGAGTGTTGCTCAGAAGCTGGAGAGACACAGAAGTGATTAAGATTATCGGCCTCACACCCCAGAGGACTCAGGTTCCACTCCCAGCATCTACATGGCAGCTCACAACTGCCTGTAACTCCCATTCCAGGAGACCTGACATCCTCACACAGACATAAATGCAGGCAAAACTCCAATGCACATAACGTAAAAATAAATCATTAAGAAATTTAAAAAGAGTGTTCCTCTTTTGTCTAAATATGAAATTGTAGATAATTTGTGGCAGGGGAAAAAATGACTTGAAACAAGCTGGCTGCAAGAGATGGGTAGAGGATTTCACTTTCTATGAGAAGAATAAAGCATATTCACATGATTGTAAAATAGACTGTCACATACCGAACTAATGACATTGGTTTTGTTAAGTGAATAAATATTCTTCCTTTTACTTTTGTGGGTTGTTTGGTTTTTTTGTTTGTTTGTTTATGCCAGATTCTCACATATCCCAGGCTGGCCTTGAATTTACTATGTAGCTGAGGATAACCTTGAACTCATGACCTCCCTGCCTCCACCTCAAAACTGCTGGAACTACACGTGTACCTTAAAACTGCAGGAGTAACATAAAACTGCTGTACCTTCGTAAGGGATTCAACCCAGACAAAGCACTCTACCAACTAAGCAAGCTGCATCCCAACCTGTTTTCCAGTTATATTCTAAAATTTTTTGACAGTTTTATACATGTATACAGTGTACTATCACATCTAATCCCACGGCCCTCTCCCATTCTCATCTCAATCTTGCTGCTTCTACTTTCAGCTCTTATGGTTTGGTTTTTTTTTTTTTTTTTTTTTTTTTTGGAGGAGGGGTGGGGAGGAAGGAGTCTTGTGCGGGTGGCCACAGCTCCTCTAGGATCATGACTGCAACAGCTACATCATGTCCAGAGGACAGCCTTTCACAGTATCCCTCTGTTGTGGCTTAAATATGCTTGGCCCAGGGAGTGGCACTATTTGTAAGTGTGGCCTTGTTGGAGTAGGGGTGTCACTGTGGATGTGAACTTTAAGAACCTTATTCTAGATGCCTAGAAGCCAGACTTCTCTTGATTGATGCCTTTGGAACAAGATGTAGAACTCTCAGCTCCTCCTGCACCATGCCTGCCTGGACGCTGCCATGTTCTCGCCTTGATGATAATGGACTGAACCTCTGAACCTGGAAACCAGCCTCAGTTAAAGTTTGTGCTGTGTAAGAGTTGCCTTGGTCATGGTGCCTGTTCACAGTAGTCAAACCCTAACTAAGACATCTTCCCATCCTTCAAGTCTTGTACTCTTTGCAGCCATTCTTCTTCAATATTCCCAATGTTCAAGGCTCCAATGGGCCTTGGAGGGAGTGACATGGATGTGCTGTTTATGGATGAGCATCCACAGTCAGTCATTCTCAGAGCTTTGACCAGGTAGGAGTTTCTTCTTCTCTGACCAGGGCCAAGAGCAGCACTATAGATACACACACACACACACACACACACAGAGAGAGAGAGAGAGAGAGAGAGAGAGAGAGAGAGAGAGAGAGAGATGTTTAGAAAGCAGTTTGACTATGTGTCTGCTTGGCAAACTATCAGAGTGCTTCTGATCAAGTGTACAATGCTAGGCTTTCACTCCCAAGTAGTGGGCCTCAAATTCAAGAAGATAGTGGTTGGCTACTGTTAAGGTCTAGCTAGGTAAACTGTTAAGGTTTAGGTGACAGCTGCCTGTCTGGCCTACCATTTTGTGCTATTAGTAATGTTACAAGGAAGCTTTCTCATCTGCTGTTTCTGCTGTTACTAGCATGTTCTGTGCTTTGGTGTTCTTGGAAACCAGTCACAACAGAAGTCACTTAGAACTTCTTGGCATAGTTAGCCACAGTGAGCTTGGACATGAACCAGGTAGCACTCTCTGCACCTGGGAAGGAGCTTTTACAGTCTTCACCTTTATAAGCTGTCCCTGGGACAGACCCCAACAAAAGAGAGACATCTGCACCCATATAAGAAGCTGTATGGCATAAGACTTCCATTTTGAGTAGGGGTTGAGTAAAGTTTAAGTTTCCAAGACCTCCCCGAGAACCGACTTCCTACTTGGCAGAAAGAGACATGCATGTGGGTAACTGACATCCTGGTTGGCCAGTTAAGACATGAACGTTAGACATGGTAAGTCCCCTGCCACCGTTTAATACCTCAGCCACAGGGATCAGGATAAATGTACAACAAAGACATCTTTCTAAGGAAACCCCTGTTCGTAAATCCTGATTGGTGGAATAATTTGACACAGAGGTTTGGGGACTGGGGACTTAAAAGATGCAGTCCAGATCAGGGACACAGTTCAGCTCCTGAGCCTGGGCTGCATCCCTGACTGAGCAGTCATGGGCGTGGTGTTCAATAAACCACCCCTATTTGACTGAGATCAGTGTCGGATGGTTTGTGTGGTAATTCCCAGACCCCACTGGTTACCCTCAAAATAGCCATGCTGGTATCACACCAGTGAGTCCGTCTTGCCTGACAGGTTGATATTGTAATATTCAGAGTTCACATTTAGGTAAGACCAATGACCTTACCCCTGGGTAAGTCTCCTCACAGCCCACATAGCACTTTCCTGCACTATTAGCTTCTAAGGAGAAGCTTCCAGCTCAGTTCCAGCTTAATTCTTCTGTCACCTAGAATTGCATTGTATGAAGCCTTCAGCAATAAGGTAAACTATCTGTATTTTAATGTTCACTTTTTATTTTGTGTGTATGAGCATTTTGTCTGCAGGTATATATATAGGCCTCATGCATGCCTGGTGTTACAGAAGCAAAATGTGGGCACCCTATCCTCTGGAAGTGGAACTACAGATGGTTCTGAACTGCCATGTGGGTGCTGGGAGCTGAACCCAGGTCCTCTGCAAGAGCAGCTAGCACTCTTAATCACTGAACTATCTCTCCAGTCCCCCAGTTATATTTTTAATCATTTTCATTTTGCTCACGTTCCTACTTTGCTCATAGGTAGGCAATTTTGAATCTCCCACATTAAGCTCCCCTCCTTGAAGAGCCTCCTGCTTTGGGCATTTGGCTCAGGGCAGCCACCACTTCCTCTGTGTTCTCACTGTAACTATGCACGACTTGAAGCTAGTCTAGATGGGCCTTTGTGGGTGGACTGATGCAAGTTCCTTCCTGTTCTCTGCCTGTCGCCATCATTATCTTCGTCCTAACACCGGCTCCTCCTAGTTCCCAGGAGGTACACTGCACACAGTCATCACACTCAGCCCCAATGGCTTCCAAGGAAGGGATGAACCATCTCTTGTAGAATATTCCATGAGGCCCTCTTCCCACATCTCCCTTGAACTGTTGTTGGTTGGTTTGGACTCATAGGGTCACCTTTAAACAAACCAGTGATAAGGTGATTGTGAGCACCTTTGCAACCGGGGTATGCTCCTCTGCCAGCTCACTGTCTGGGTGTGGCAGTTGGGCAGGAGGCACCTGTATCAACTTTGCTGGAATCCAGCTCTGCTCTCGGACTTCTCGAACGCTGCCCCTTAGTCTGTGTGGGCACAGTGGCCCTTTGCTCTCTCATCTTCTCTCAACAGGGACACATCATGAGAGCCAGGCTTCACACCAAAGCATCCCTCTCCTGCATCAACCTGATAGTTTGCAGCTGGCATATTTTTTGTGACTGTGAGTTGTCTGTGGGATGCAGTCTTGGAAATTTGACCTTTCCTCAGCCTCTCAGCTCGGTCTCCTCCAGGACAAGATAATAATATTTCTCTCTTCAACAGTTTCTATGAGGATTCTTCATAGCTGAAGCCTGAATGATCATTGCTTGCCAGATGCTTGTGACAAATCCAGTAGCTATATTTCTGCCAATATATCAATAATCCATCAATAAATAACTAAAAACTAATGAAAGAAAGGAAAGAAAAAGCCGGGCAGTGGTGGTGTATGACTTTAATCCCAGCACTTGGGAGGCAGAGGCAGGTGGATTTCTGAGTTCGAGGCCAGCCTGGTCTACAGAGTGAGTTCCAGGACAGCAAGGGCTACACAGAGAAACCCTGTCTCAAAAAGCCAAAAAACAAAAAAACAAAAAAAAGAAAGAAAGAAAGAAAGGAAAGAAAAAAGGGAGGAAGGAAGAGAGAGAGAGAGAGAGAGAGAGAGAGAGAGAGAGAGAGAGAGAGAAGGAAGGAAGGAAGGAAGGAAGAAAGAAAGAAAGAAATATTGAGGTATTATTTGGCTGCCAATTTCTCCCTTAAATCTATTCATTAGGAAACAGCTATCTCTCCAGTGTTAACTCGAGTCTCCTTTTTGACTCTGGGGAGGATATATCTTCATTTCAGGGTATCCTCAGATGGCATCAGCCAAAGGAAGATAGAGTGCTGCTGGCACAGGGTTAGAAGAAAGTGACAGAAATTCCACCAGTCATAGCTTAAAGTCCTTGTCAAGAGGTCCCTGCATACAGCTGTGGCACCCAATGTGACCCCTTGACAAAGCTGCTTGGCTGAGCCTCCATCTTGGACATTACTCTTTTTAATTTTACATCTTTGTTTTATGTATGTGGATATTTTGCCTGCACATATGTATGTATACCATGTATGTGCCTAGAGCCCACATAGGTCGGAATAGGGCATTAGATCCCTGAACCTGGAGTTACAGATAGTGGTCAACCACCATGTGAGTGCTAGGAATTAAACCCAGGTCCAGTGCTCTTAACCACTGAGCCATCTCTCCAATCCTTTCAACATTAGTCTTATCTATTAGTCATTAGGTCATTTACCTGAGTTGTCAGAGATGCAGCAAGATGTCACGTGTCATAGATTCAATTATGTAGGAGAGAGGACACTCTGATGTGTCTTCTTAGGACTCATTTAATGATGTGTCCCTGTCATGAGCCACTGTCTACTTCCTACAAAAACTAGTGGTGGAAAATTCCCAACATACAGACTCTCCAGGATAACAGAAAATCAACACTGTCCTCCATCCGACTCTAATGAACAGAGACACCACAGGACAATGAAAAGTAGTGAATACTGTTTCAATTGATCCCACAGAGCAACTATGGGGAGAGAGGGTCCCACTCAATGTGTTCCCCAGCCACCTAAAAGATATACAGAACCTTGAAGACTTTATGGAAGAAAACGTTCCTGACCACAAAGAGGGGACGGGCTGACCAGAGAGAATAGGATAGGAAGCTGTGACTGGAATCCAGGAGGACAGCATGCCTGATGGACACACACACACACAGCCGTATGCATTCTGCTTATCATGAAACCAAGACGTATTTCTATCCACTACTTCTGTTTCTAGGACATCCTCCTGCCTACACCTCCCACCTCACAGTAGCAGAGCTAGCATTACAGGCATGCACCATGTCCAGCTTTTTTTTTTTTTAACATGGCTTCTGGGGGTTAAACTCAAAACAGAGGCAAGCACTTTTACCCCTGAGCCAACTCACATGCTTCAGGCTTTTTATAGTTCATTTCTACAGAAGCACGTGAGCACTCTGCGTGGCAGCCACCACCAGAAGTTTATTGTTGGGGACAAGAAGTGGGAGGAAGAAGGGGAAGCCAGGGAGCTTGTTTACGTCCCTCACTTCCCCATCCCCAGGGTTATGGCACCATCTGGGGTCTTGTAGACAGTTGACAAACACAGTGCTAAATACAGGAAGGAGGGAATGGTGGAAGACGGTCGTGATAGGAGAAGAGAGCCCGAGAAAAGGCGTGTTAACTAAGAGGCTTGCTTTATTGTTTGTTTGTTGAGATAGGGTCTCACTCTTTAGGTCTGGCTGGCCTCAAGCTTGCAGCAATCCTTCTGTCTCAACTTCCAAAGTGTTAGGAGGGCGGATTCACAGGGATGAGTCTTTGCTAATCATAGCTAACTATAATTAAGTCAATAGCACAGGGCAAAAGTTTCAAAGATATAAGAATGGTGTTTTAGGTCTCACGGAGTGGGGGCATGGCTCAGCTTTTCTTTAATTATTTCCAAGCACTGGAACTTATTTACTTTTACTTTATTTTATGTGTCTGACTGTTTGCCTGCGTCAGTGTCTGTACGCCACACTGTGTAGCACCCAGAGAGGGCAGAAGAGGGTGTCGGATCTCCTGGGACTGGAGTTACAGGAGGTTGCGAGTCTCCATGTGGATGCTCTTAGCTGCCGAGCTGTGTCTCTAGCCTCTTCTCCAATTTTCTACAATGAACATTCTTCAATAGTTCTCAACATTAACAATACATTCCCATTGCCTTCAAAATTATTTACAAATAAAAACCCAAGCAGGTTCAAGCCTCCACAGCTGTTCTCAGCACTCCCCACTTTCTGTCTTCTGAGGGTCATGCACACTCCTCCTCTGTGGACATATGAACTTCACATCGTTTTTTTGGTCACCGGGCTCGCTTCCACTTATAAGACTCTGTTCATCATGCAAGAGTGACTTTCAGGAATCCACCATAATGCCTACTCACCTCTACCTCAACAGGAGGCCTGTCCCTTCTGTTCACTGGCTCCTCAGCTCACCACATAGCCAAGAATAAGTTTGAACTCCTGATCCCAAGTCCTGAGATTACAAGCATGCACCACCATACCCAGCACCTGTCTGGCTTTATCCTTGCAGTTGAAGATATTTCCTCATACAGTTTTGACATCCGTGCATAGCTGATCTCTGGGCCCCTTTGAGACTCTGTCTCCATTTAAAAATAAACACCTATGTATTGGCAGAAAGGAAGGGATGGATGGTAAGAGGGAGGGAGAGAAGTCATTCGCATAAATAGGATGCTTTGGGGTCAATGATCCATCCCTCTTGGTGCCTCCATGGAACTGTGTCCACAGATTTAGCCATTCCCACACATCACTTTCCTGCCCAGGCAGGCAAGAAAGTTGCTTGGGCTTGAGAAGTGTGTTGTGAGCTCTGCTGAGCCAGGTGGTCCAGATTTGTAAGATCTAATTCAAAGGAAGCTGGCAAGAGCCTTAGGCAGGCAGCAAGGAAACTGGACATGAATGAGTCCATGATGGCTGACCATGGAGTGCGTAGATCGTTCCGAGGTAGCAAGGTGGGGGCTCACTGGAGAGATGGCGGGCAAAGGGACCGCTGAGTGAGATGGCCCAGCGGGAGCCCTGTGGCCCGCCAGTTGCAGGCACTAGTGCCTGCTTGATTTTTTTAAATATTTCTCGCAACAAGTCCAGGGATGGGAGAGAGTCTGAATGACAGCAAGGACCAATGCTGGGACACTGGAAACTGTGTTCTGGGCCTAATACTCAGAAAGTCTTAAATAACAGAGTTCTTTCGTAGTCTGTAGGAAGCCCTGGCTTCTTCTATCCCCAGCACCAGTTAGAACTGGGTATGATGGTACACACCCGTAGATCCCAACACTTGAAATGTGGTGGAGGCAGGAGGATCGGGAGTTCAAAGCCACCCTTTTGCTACCTGGAAAGTTTGAGGCCAGCCTGGGGTACATGAGATCCTATACAAAATAAAATAAAATAAAATAAATTGTGCGTGCTCTTTCCTCACTGTCTATCACCCATTTTTCACCACAGAGGCAATGGCTGCCCTTCCCTTGGGCAGGCTGCAATCAATGCAAAACTCCAAGAATCAGGACTAGATAACTGTGCACAGCAAAGGAAATGCTCACTCAGGAAGTTTGGGGTTCTCTTTCCACATCAAGGGGAGGGCAAGGAAGTGGAGTGCCACGAAAGGGATTTTGTTCTTCCTCTTAATTTAAGCTCTTCCCCTTCGCGGTCACAGGACACAGGACACAGAAAAGGCAAATTTCTCTGCCTTGGCTGGACAGCTAGAACAAGACACGTGTGATTCTAGCCATGGCCACAGGGTGGAGACATATGGCTGTCCAGTCCCTCAGCTTTGGTCCAAGGTGGAATCGGCTCCACAAACCAATGCTGGGGGCAGCCCGGTGTCTTAGTTAGGGTTTTCCTGCTGTGAACAGACACCATGACCAAGGCAACTCTTATAAAGGACAACATTTAATTGGGACTGGCTTACAGGTTCAGAGGTTCAGTCCATTGTCATCAAAGTGGGAGCATGGCAGCATCCAGGCAGGCATGGTGCAGGAGGTGCTGAGAGTTCTACATCTTCATCTGAAGGCTGCTAGCAGAATACTGACCTCCAGGCAGCTAGGATGAGGGTCTTAAAGCCCACGCCCACAGTGACACACCTACTCCAACAGGGTCACACCTACTCCAACAGGGTCACACTTTCTAATAGTGCCACTCCCTGGGCTGAGCATATACAGACCATCACCAGTGAGTGCAAAGTCAACAAACAGATGGTTGTGGCCTGAAACACTGAGGGGCGGGAAGGGGCGCTGGGGATGGGAAACGTGGCATCCATGTGGCTGGGGGAGCACGAACATGAGGGCCATATCTACGTGAATATGTGCAAAATGGCCGGGTAGAGTCACAAGCCACAGAACCACATTGAGTCAAGGACAGACCACATATGTGATGTTGGACCTTGAAGAATGTCATGAGATGGCAATTATTCCCAAGTGACGCTGGAACTGCCTAACACCATTACTTGCGGTTGTATAATGGGGTATAAACATACCTACAGCCTTGCCAGGAATATAAAGCTATAGCATGTGGGCTTGGAGACGCGCCTCTGTTGCTAGAGTGCTTGCCTAGCAGGCTCCAAGCCCTGTCCACCAACTCATTTCTCAGAACCTGTCCTCACTGTTGGGTGCCACAGCATTGAATCTTTCCGTGCTTTGAACATCCTCTCTCAAACCCACTTTAAAATTGTTTTTATTGCTTAGTTTGTTTTTGGAGTCAAGGTCTCACTCTGCAGCCCAGGATAACCTCGGACCCTCTGAGGTCCTTCTGTCTGGGATCACAGGCGTGAGCCACCATAGCTGGACTCAGGTTAAATGTAATTGTCACTATGATGGCATTGGAAGGGAGGCACTCTACAAGCTGACAGCCAAGCCTTCAATACACAGGCCTTCGGGAGACTTGGTTCTCTCTGAGGGCTGGTCTCCTCATGGCTGAGCCGAGCCCTCCCTGAGGCCATTTCTGCCCTACCTTGTTCAGGGGCTGCCCTTGGCACCAGTGCCCATGGGACCCCGTCTCTAGCTGGGCCCATTGACCAGCAGCAGATCTATTCAAGCTCATAGCTTGTAGTTGCCGTTGCGGGTCATAGTGTCTTTTATTTATTCTTTTTTTTACTTACTCACTTTACATCCAGCTCATTACCCCCTCTCTGCCATCTCCTCCCACAATCCTTCTCCCCATCCCCAACTCCTTCTCCTCTGAGCAGGTGCGGCCTCCTGGGTATCTCCCCACCGTGGCATCCTCTCCTACTGAGGCTAGACAAGGCAGCCCAGCTAGAAAAGCATATCCCACAAACAGGCAACAGCTTTTGGGTTAGGGTCCCCCTGCCCCAACTCCAGTTGTTTGGGGCCCACATGAAGACCAAAGTGCATATCTGCTACATATGTGTGGGGAGGCCTAGGCCCAGCCTCTGTATGTTCTTTG
Source organism: Montemys delectorum (assembly GCA_019843815.1). Lineage (NCBI taxonomy): Eukaryota > Metazoa > Chordata > Mammalia > Rodentia > Muridae > Montemys > Montemys delectorum. The sequence continues at coordinate 27,835 of JADRCD010176353.1, forward strand.
GTTGGTGGTTCAGTCTCTGAGAGCCCCAAGGGTCTATCCTCATGGATAGGTGGGATTAACCTAGTGTAAAAGGCCATCTTACCAGAAGCAATCCTACAGATTCAGTGCAATCCTCATCAAAATTCCAACTCAATTTTTATAAACCTTGAAAGAGCAATTCTCAACCTCATATGGAAAAATAAAAAACCCAAGATAACAAAAACAATTCTCAACAATAAAAGAACTTCTGGGGGAATCACCATCCCTGATTTCAAGCTGTACTACAGAGCAATAGTGATAAAACAAACAAACAAACAAACAAACATGCATGGTATTAGTACAGAGACAGACACATTGATCAATTGAATTAAATCTAAGAACCAGAAATAAACCCACACACCTATGGACATTTGACTTTTGATAAAGAAGTCAATATCATACAAAGGGTTATAGTGTCGTAAAGCAACACAGACCTCACATCTCTGGATCAAAATTCTTAAATCAAAGCGTTGACAGGCTATTCTTCCTTCTGCCTCTAGGGGGCGTCCCCTCACTTACCTTTTCTCATTGCCAGTGGTCCCCTGAACTCCTGGGCTCGTGGTCCCTACGTCCATCTTCAGAAACAATGTACTATCTTCACAACTTTCTGTCTCCTTCATCCCTCTCAACTCTGGTTAACAGCTAACACGGGCTCTCTTCACACTCTACATACAACTGAAAATACCTTGATAATTCAGACTCCCTTTACACACACACACACACAGAGTCTCACACAAAATCCATATGACATCACCTAGGTAAAGTACCTTTTTTTTTAGCTAGGCAAAGAATTTTGCTAGCCTTTTCCAAACTTTATTCCCAGGCTTCTTCAGCTTAATTTGCTGCAAAGAATGAATTAGGTATAAGCGAAAACTGAAAAGAGCTGCAGT
>JADRCD010176354.1:0-15797 GCA_019843815.1 Montemys delectorum
TTTTTTTTTTTTTTTTTTTTTTTTTTAAATCTGTTCATATTATCTGGCTTTGGTCAGGGACTCCAGCTTTGGGGTCAGTGCCCTCCTTCCCTACAAGTTCTGTTCTTTAGGCTGTCGGACAAGCACTGTGAGAATACACTCTGTTTCTGAAGACTTTAGCATCCTTCCATCACTGTCTGCCTGGCTGGGGAAACGCCAGATCTCTGGTGAGAAAACCTTTTAGAAGGCCCTTTATCCTCAAAGCTTTGATCTCAGCAAGATCTCACCTTCTTCAAGCTTAGCCTTCCTCAGCTTGACTTTGGGTAAGCATTGACAAAGGCTGCTGCCCTCACAGTGTGAAGGGCTCATGCCTTCCAAAACTGACTGACTTCTCAGATTCCTTAGCGACCCGCTCAGTCTCCTGCTGCCTATCACGTAGCCCTGGCAAGCAAAAGAGAGACTTTGTCAGAAGTGTTTTGGCAAAAGATTTAATCTTGACTCATTCGGGCTTCCACTTTGTGGAACTTGAGCCTTGGGTGTTGGCACCAGGCAGTAGAAGTGTGTTCCCAAATGCTACTGATATTTCTTCAGGAACCATGGTGGCTGCTGCAGGCATGAAGTGAGCCTTACCACATTAGAAAGCACTCAAGTATCATTGTCTCAAGAATGTGAGACAATGTGACAATTGAATAGATAACCACATCTGGGACAGGTGAATGTCTAAGTATGGTTTATGTCTTGCAGATGAAGTGTAAGGCTCATGGAACTTGGTTTGCTGGCTGAAGGTAGTAGAACAGACAGGTAGAAAAGCTGTTGGGTCTGACTCTGGTGTTTTGAGACAATAGCTCTAGCTCACACTTTCTCCAAAGTTGGGCATCGCTATCTATTTGTGACAATGTCCTACTATCCTTCCCTGCACTTCTCCTGTTTCATAGTTTTTGCATCATCATCATCATCAACAACAACAACAACAACACAATAATAGCTTAAAGGAAACAAAAGGAAGGATACTCAGAATATTAGCCCCATTTTTAAAAAAATATTAATTTATTTATTTTATGTATGAGTACACTGTAGTTGTCTTCAGACACATCAGAAGAGGCATCAGATTTTATTACAGATGGTTGTGAGCCATTGTGTGGTCACTGGGAATTGAACTCAGGACCTCCGGAAGAGCAGTCAGTGCTCTTAACCTCTGAGCCATCTCTCCAGACCTAGCCCCATTTTTAAAAGACAAAAAAATTTGGTTTTGTTAAATGACTATAAGTGCTCCTTTGCCGCGGGCTGGCCAGTCTGGGCCTCCCTCAACCCGCGGGAGAAACGGGATCCTAGACAGGTCGACAAGGCATAGGCAAAGAAATGGTAGCAGAGACGACACATGGAAGTACAGGATCTGAATGTATTTCTTGAAAGTGGCATCAGACTTTTACAGTCATTGCAAAAAAGAAATGGCAGCTCAGCAGTTGAGGTACATCTGAGGCCACCTGAAACACATTGGGTCTAAAACAGCAGCCATCTCCTCTGGACTGGTGCAGCACCCCCGGGTTCTGAGCACGCTCGGGGCTTTATGGGCCTGGCTGGAGTCCCAGGAGGTTGCAGGTGCACCAGCCAGGAGGGTAGAAGCTCAAAGCTCATGAATCTCCAATCTCCAGTCTTCAATCTCAAATGCTGACTGCTGCACACTGTCTGTCTGTCTGTCTGTCTGTCTGTCTGTCTGTCTGTCTCTCTCTCTCTCTCTCTCTTACACACACACACACACACACACACACACTCTCTCTCTCTCTTGGCTCAAGGTCCCGCCCATCCTTAGTAAAACGTCCACTATGCTAATCGTCTGGGCTAGTAGAGACATGTCTCTTGCTAATTCCTAGGAGTGGTTCAGCTGTAGTCTGTGACTGAGAATGAGGATTCTACTTGGCCTTGCCCTGGGATAAGTCTCCCATTCTATAAGCTTCAATGTCCTACCCACAATGCCGAAGGCAATTAGTTTGGATGGGTAACATTCTTTACGAAATTCCAGGCCAGGGTTTGGCTAAGATGTTGGAACATTGGTAAAGGTCAGAGAGCAATGTCCAATTTTGTCTAGCTATTAGTAAATCATATCTTGTTGGACACCTAGCACTCGAGTTCACAAGTACATATCTGGACTACCTTTGAGTTAGGGAATGCCAAGGAGACATGCAGGAGACTGGCTTCCATGAAGCTTTTGCCTCATAAACTGCTGTCATGCAAAGTGTGCATGGCACTCCTTACTCTTGATACTTGTGCTTTTTCCTTCCTGGATCTTGAAAGGCTTTCTCAGATCCTTGCTTCTCTCCACGTTTCACTTTGGTTAGCTCTGCTCTAGCTACTTGCTCCTCAGAGCTTGGGTGTACACCGACCGGCTGCTTTAGAATTAGACAGGGGTGTGTGGGCCAGTGGCCGAGGCAGGAGGCTCTGACGTTGATTCCCAGGACTCAAAACAACAACAGAAACATCTGTGGAGCTTGTTAGATGCAGTTTCTCATCTCCAACGCAGCCTCTCAGATCAGAATGACTAAGAAGTCAAGAAACTGCTTTCTGCCAGCTTCACAGGAGAATCCTTGTTCTCTGCTCTATACTGCCTCTATAGGTAATGGATGAGAGGGTAGATTATGAAGCTGCTGCAGCTTATTCCAGCTCCCCCATAGTCCCTGCAGGCTCATTCTGATATCCCTCCACCTTTTTCCATCAGAACTTCCTTTGAGGGATTTTAGCGAGCATGTTTTGAGTGCACCTTGCTTACTGGGTAGAGGGAGATCAGAGCATGAGGCACATACAGCCAGTGGGGAGTGTGTATACAACCTAGGACATTTTGGTGCCTAGACGTGGGGGAGATGAAGAAGAGCCAGCTACACCCTGCTGAGGAGGGGGTGACCTATAAGATGGAGCAACCCCCAGGAGGAATATGGGTCAGGGAGCTGGGTAAAGCATTTATGTCAAGAAAGAAGATGTACAGGTGCCCAGAGGATTCATGCTGGCTGGAGGAGAGGAAGATTAGGGTGTGGACCACCTGGTGCCTCTCACAAGAGCAGGTTCTTGAAGTTGGGGGCATTTTTTTAAGTGAGTGAGGGAAGATGGGAATTGGGGGACACTGAATATGGTCTGTCTCTTAGAAAGTCTTACTACAATGGAGAGAAAATCGAGCCAGGGCTGGAAGGGAGGAATGAGATTGGGAGGAGGAGGGAGAGAGGACGGGCGTACATTGAATTCATATACATTGACACAGTGCGGTAGCTTGTGTAAGGTTGTGTTTGACTTTATAGTCAGTTCTTTCAGCAAAACAGAAACAGTTATTTGTTATAAGCCTTTCCTTCAAGTTGTATCCATTGATCAAGAGGAGAAGAGTTTATGAGTCTGTCTTCTTCCTTACAGAGCTTAATGCAAATACATTTGAAAAATTATTCCTACTTATGATTTGTTTGTTTGTTTGTTGGCCCAAATCATCTTAAAGTTAAAAACACTACTCCATATGCAAGTAATTCCATTTCCCCTTAAAGAATTTTTGTTGTTGTTGTTGTTGTTGTTGTTGTTGTTGAAGTTAAAGTTCAAGTAAGGTCTATTTAACATATCATTATTATATCTTTAAAAATATTCGGGTTTCGTCTACCTATTGATTTGTTGTTAAAACCAGTTTAATTGTCATACGGAAACCATATTTTCTGAATTAGTAACTAGAAACCTGCAAATTTCCCTATTTACTATTTTAAGTATTGCCCCACCTCTTCCCCGCCCCTACCCCGGCCATCATATTTTCTAATATCTGGGATTGCATTTGAAGCCCTGGCAATATAGAGATTGAACATTTGTGGTAAGGACATTCATAGATGGTGCTGTGTGCTCTGAATTGTCTTGTTTAGTGGGTTGAAGGGTAAATGCTGCCTATGTGCCCTATTCTTAATGATGTCAAGACTCTACTGTTTATGGGGCTTCCTGAATCATGAGAGATGGCTTATGGTTAGTGTTTGTTTTTAAGATAGAATAGCAGCCTGTTTATGTGAAGATAGAATAGCTTTTTGAGAAGGGGACACTTATTCCTGCTGAAGAACGTGGAGGACTTCATGGAGCCCGTCTTCAAGTAGGCAGAAGTAGATAGAGTCCAAGGGGCCAGTGCTAGTCATTGTAGGTTAGATGCAGCCAGTTCATTTTTTAGTAATAAGAGGAATATTGGCAAACCCAGGTAGTGTGGGCTGTTAGTGTGGTGAAGAAAGCTCTGTACCAGAACATTCTGCTGTTCTCACGAACAAAGAACAAGTTCATCAGAGTGGAAGGAGACTAGGAGGGGAGATGAAGTGGAACTCTGGAAGAGTGGTAGGTGAATGCATTTGGGGGAGACCATCATTTTCAGACAGTGCTAAGCATAGACTACCCATAGTCATCAATGGTCAGTCATGTGACATGACATCAGTAAATGAGTCTATGTATATATGTGTATGCGTGTGTGTGTGTGTGTGTGTGTGTGTGTGTGTGTGGTCTGTGTGTGTGTGTGTGTGTGTGTGTGTGTTTCTAGTGAGTTCAGCTGCATGATTATAGGATTGAAATATGATAGAGAGTTGGATTTCTCCAGAATTGGAATTTACCAAATTATGTGTAATGAAAGTGGCTAAGGAAGTCATCCTTGGATTCACATTGAATTTAAGATGGCCAGGAGGAAGTGAGGACAGGAGGGTAGAGGGGGACATTCAGAGAAGATTGTTGGGGTTGAGGTAATCATCAGAATAAGTTCCAAAGGCTGAAGTGGTGACTGGAAGGAACATGTCTGAAACTGGGGTTTATTGATTAGGTATATTTCTTTGGGAATAATGAAGTCAGTTATTTCCTTGAGAGTGCGTGGCCAGGATTACAATCAACTGTAGTAGAGAAGACTGTTGAACTATGAGACCTGGGAAACTGGAATACTTTCTGGTGGAGAAGAATATCACTGAGCACTCTGATAGGTGTAGTGTTGGAGGGAACACTAGTGCGCCAGGAGCAAAATCTTCTGGAACTGAAGGGGAACATCTTTTTCTGGACTAGAGAGGAAATGCTCACAGCAAATGGGATGCAGAGGTCAATGGCATAGACCGAGTGGAGTGTCTGTTGCAGTAATAGATGAGTTGGTACACTGAAGATCTATCTTACCACAGACTTTAGGTCCATGGGCTGCACAGGCGTCAGGGGTTCTCGTTCTGAGTCCACATGGCTCAAGGAGCAGCGCTTAAGGCACTAGGTCTATTTTTACAAGGAAAGTGATTGTCCTTAATGTTAAAGTCTTTCTAAACAAGAGGCCCAGCTGCTTGCACAGCTCTGTGTAACTAGAGGTGGTAATCTTTTCATCGGCTTGAGTAACTCACAGACTAAAGGAACATCTGCAAAGTATGGCTCTAAAGGGGATTCTAGCAGCTGAAAGGGGTGAAGCAGGGTCGGGGTGGTAGTAGAGCCAGTGTATTCTTTCATTAAAAATGACTGGGCAGATTGGGCGTTGGTGGCTCGTGCCTTTAATCCCAGCACTTGAGAGGCAGAGACAGGTGGATCTCTTGAGTTTGAAGTTAGCCTGGTCTACAGAATGAGTTTCAGGACAGTCAGAGCTGCACACAAAAGTCCTGTCTCAAACAAACGAAGTAATAATAATAATAATAATAATAATAATAATATTGAGAAATTCTTAGTTGTGGGCTGGAGGAGTCTGACTAGAGGAAGGGATCATCAATGTTTATCTAAAAGGAAGAAGTTCTTTATGTGGTTGGAACAGACCTGCAATCAGGGGAATGCCACATAGTTTGAAGAGGACTAGAATAGGCACATTAGAATCATTCTCTATGAGAATGAGGGAATCTTGAAAGTCAAGTGTTAGAAGGTAAAATAAGTATGGCCCACAGGAAAGACAGTCTACACAGTAGGAAATCTAACGGCACAAAAGTGTCTGGACCATTGAGAGCTCTCCTGGAATTCCCTGGATAAATTTGCCTTTCTTGTCTGTTTGCTCATTTGAAACACTGGGATAGTATTGGCTTCCACAGATAGGGGTAGTGTAGTGACAATGTCAACTAAGTGTCATGCATAACACTTATCACAGAGACTATTACAGTCCTTTGAGGCATCTCTTCTTACTTGGTTTATAAATAAGCCTGGGATATAGGATCAGTCATCATCCCCACTTTCCAGTGAGTTAGCTCAGTCTTGGGGCTTTGAATTAGCCAAGATCATGTGACTGATGAGAGGCAGAACACAGACAGTTCCCCAGATCAGGCCAATACCAAATCACATGCTCAGTATGGGAAGCTTGCCAATGTCATTATAGTTGATAGTTTGTCATCCTGAGCCAAGGGTCCTGGTCTCACTTTTATGGCTGGTGGAAGATCACCAAGCCAGCCATCTCATCAGTGAGGATTACCTTTGGAAGACCCTTCTGACCCATGGTAGATCTGGATAGACAGCTTCAACTGGTTCACTTTTGGAATCCAGTTAAGCATGGTTTTTAATCCTCCTGGGAGGCAAGACTTTCTGAGGAAATGCAGTTGACAGGAGGAAGGAAGAGCTAGGAGTCAGTGGCTTCTTCTCATGTCTGGGGGTGTTACTCATTAGAAAAATCTCATTTCCCAATAGTTTGTGTCCTAAGAAACAGCAGGGAACTTTCTTCTGCAGGCAAGAGGTTCATCCAAGAGTCAGTGCTCTCTGAGGGGTTATGAAAGAGCATCTTTCATCAACAATGCCTGAAATATGCAGAAATGTTTAAAGAAATGCTTCATTCAGCAAATAGTTACTGTGTTCCTACTATGTGCCCAACACTCACTGAGTGTCTGGAGCTACTCACTGACAATGGCATTAAAGAAGGCTGCCAAGGTAGATACACATACATTGGTAAATGCTAATACCACAAAGGAAACGTGTGAACAGAGGGGGAGCTGTCGGAGACCTTTTCTGGCTCTCCCCGGAGACTGCTCCCTCTGTATTCAGTTATTCTCTGAATTAGTAAAGGAAGCTCTGACCTGTTTTTTCCCTCTTCCTGAGCTGGGGACTGAACCGAGGACTTTTGTCTTGTTAAGCAAGCACTCTACCACTGAGCTAAATCTCCAACCCTAGCCCTGAACGCTTCAGTAAAGGACAAAGGGAGGTTTTCCACATTTGTATCTGTCTTGCTCCTACTCAGGGAAGAAACGGTTCTTTCAGATAAACCCTATGGTCTTCGATGGAGCATCTTCTCCAAATGCTAACAGAGCCGGTTGTCAGGATACCACCGTAAACCCTTTGGTATGCCGTTATCCTTGTTGTGGCTAGTCCTCTGTGACAGAATCGCTTACTGCTTTTCCCTGGTTGATAATCTCCTGAGATAGGCTTTAAGGCCGGCTCGATATTATGCAGCTAGTTGATTGCATAGGATGAAGTGGTTTTTTTTTTTCCAGTATTGTCCTCAAGAGTTTGCCTTGGTTACCCAACTATCATCATGGAACACCAGTCCCTCAGCCCTTTCTAGGCATGACACCTGAACATGCTTGACTTGCTCTTGCATTCAGGTATGTACAGATAACATGTTCTAGGTTTCCACTAAAATATTTACGTGCTTTCTTCTCTATAGCAACAAAGGCTCGTATGCATTTCATGTGACTCACAATATTATTCATAGTTACTCCTTGGAGGTCTCCCTTAAGATCAACCTCAAGGCTCAAGGAGGAACACATGGATCTTCCTGGGAAGAGGATATAGAATAGCTTTTGTGGGTGGACTGTGTGTAGGGAGGATGGCAACAGGAAGGGTCAGGTGGGGGATGGGCCTGGTGGAAGAGTGAGAGAGACAGGTTGAGAGAGTATTGGAGAGATGACTGGAATTGTGGGACATTTGTGGTGTGTGTGTGTGTGTGTGTGTGTGTGTGTGTGTGTGTGTGTGTGATATGTAGAAAACTAGTGCACTGGAAACTCCTTGAAATCTATGAGAGTGACCCTAGCAAAATCTCTTAGTAATGGGATACAGAGCCAGAATTGGCCATCTTCTTCTATAACTGTCAGTGGGACTGGAACATCAACCCAGCCACAAAACCTTGAGCCTACAGTCTGTCCTGCCTGCAAGAAGTAGTGGTGGCACAGAACTTGTGGGAGTGGCCAACCCATGATTGGTCCAACTTGTGGCTGATGCTAGGAGAGGGGGCCCACACCTGACACTGCCTAGAAGACCAGGAACTAGAGGTAGGGACAGCTTAGAGATCCAGGATAGAATCAAATACAACTGGCAAAGGAAAAAAAAAAAAGTCAATGGAATGATTCCTAATGATATTCTGCTATACTCATAGACAGGCGCCTAGCCCAATTTTCATTAAAAGGGTACCATCTAGCAGCCAACGGGAGCCGATGCAGAGGCCCACAGGCAGACACGAGGCAGAGCAAGTGGAAGCTCAGAGAGGATGGGAAGAAAGGATTGTAGGAGCCAGAGGGGTTGAGGACACCGTGAGAACATGACTCATAGAGTCAACGAACCAGGGCTTGCAAGGGCTCTCAGAGTGTGAAGTGACAAACATGGACACTGTATGAGTCTGAGACAGCTCCTCTGCATGTACCTTATGGTTGCATAGCTTGGTGTCCTTGCTGGACTCCCAACAATGGTAGTGGGGTGGGGTTTCTCTGACTCTTGCCTGTGCTTGAGACCCTTTTCCGCCTACTGGCTTGCTACATCCAGCCTTGATATGAGGGTTTGTACCCAGTCTTATTGTAACTTGTTAGGCTATGTTCAGTAGGTATCCTCAGGAGACCTACTCTAGTTTTGTTTGTTTTATTTTTGTTTGTTTGAAGGGAAACAGAGGAAGAGTTGGGGGGAAGTGGGGGTAGAAAGACTGGGGAGAGTGGCAGGAGGGGAAACTGTGGTGGAGATATAATGTATGTGAGAAGAATAAAAGTTTAAAAATATCAACCTTACATATCACATGCTTCTCAACTGTTGTATTTCATTTATGATGTATCTATTCACGTCGCCTGCCTCTTTCTCTTGGGAGGCTTTTTGCCATATTAGTCCTTTATTTTTATTTATTTATTTTCTATTTTGTATCCATATACAAATGGATGAGTGCTTAGCTTTTGTGTGTGTGTATTTATGTCCACAGAGGCCAGAAGAGGGTGTTAGATCCCCTGGAACTGGAACTATAGATTGGTTCCTAGCAGCCACAGGCACAAGCGCTCCATTAACCTTGCCTTAGACCTTGACTCTGTTTCCCTCTTTATTTTATTGTATCTTTCATTGTATGGCAATTTACATTTTCTTGCAATTTAAAATTTATTTAGCTTTCCCTTTGCTATTTTGCATCAAAACTGGAAAGAATAAATACAGAGTGAATTCTGGTTTTGCCTTTAAAAATATTATACATTATATGCTAACTATATAAAGCTTGGCTTGTATTTTTTGCTGGGCTGGGGCTCAAGCCTAGGACCATGTGCTTACCACACAGATATTCTACCTCTGAGATATAGCCCATGGTAATCCTTTTTATTTTTTTATTTTTGTAACCTCAAAGGGTAATTCTTGTCTAATCTAGACATTGTTCATTGCATCTAAAGCATCAAACATGGAGCTGCCCCTCATTCTACCACCCTAGGTATCACTTTTCTCCTAGTACTTTTTCTTTTTAAAGATTTCTTTTTTCTGAATTTAAGTAGTATTTGCAGTTCTGTAACCCATGTTAAAAATACATGACTCAAACTTCCCCACATCATTAAATATTTTGTACAAATAAATAATTTTTAAAAATGTATCTGGAGATTTTTGGGGGGGGATGGGTGGGCAGTGAGCCCTTATGCTATTTATTCTTTAGGAGAGATTAATTGCCTGTTCCTTCCCAGATGGTTTTGTAATACCCACCTCCTCTTTCTAGAACATTCTTATCTGGCATCTCTAGGCTCTCTGGATTGTTCATAAACCTTGAGTATTTCATATGTGATTAGCTTTTAGTTCTTCCTGGGATATGCCCGCACTTACAAAAGCGCCCCTCCATCCTGTTAATGTTTAACGCCACTCTGCTAGAAAAATAGTCTGACCTCCTCCTTTATTTGTATTTCAGATGGTTTTTGATCATCCTGAGAAAAATGAGCCTTGGCCTCCAGACCTAGTAAAGTAAACCTCTTTCCCATGGAGAACAGTGCTGGCTCCTGAGGACCTGGAAGGCCCGCAGTCCCAGAGGGATTAGCCAGAAGCAGGTAAGAAACCACTAGAGGCTTGAGAAAGTGGAAGGAGATGTTCTTGAGTAAAAACACAGGGGCCGGGCTGTGCTGGCAAGGGCTCTGCTCTTCACTGTCTGGCCACAGCCTCACCGCTGTCTTTCTGCTTTCCTTTCCTATAAGCTGCAGATAGAAAGTCTGAATTGTTCTATAATTCATAGCCGTCTGAGAATGTTTATATGCCTTTGGCATTTGACATTACATCTGACATTAAACATGCTTCAAGGAGTAGGAAGGCAGAACTCCTTATTTACAGAAGCTCTCTTGAGTGCCTGTCTAGTGCTAGCTTGGTCTCCGTGGGTGGTAATGGGCAGGACTGCAGTGTTCTCTTCCTCTTCTAGGTATTACGTTTATTGATACAGTTTCTTCAGCTTCATAATCCCTGACTGAGCCTGACTGTGTTCCAGGTTCGGTCAGGGGGCCAAGTTTTCTATTAGACAGAAAGGATACAAGGAAGCATTTTTCCTTTTGCAGTAAGGACTAGCACAAAACCCAAGCTTTGTAAACACGGGTTGCTAACAAGTAGCGATTGTGGCAAAAGTCAAGGGTATCAGTTACAAAGCCTGGAAGCTTACAAACTAAGTCTGGTGATAGGAAAATTCCCAGGTCGCTTCTCTTTTCCCTGAGATAGGTATTGGGTGAGGCTTTCTTCAGGGTCTGTCTTGCTCAAAGAGCTAGGCAGGTGAGAATGGGCCCTTCAGCTCTGAGTGTCTGTGACTCGAAACCCCAGCGGATCCGAGGTGATGGCAATATGGAGGGACCACACAAGCACTAATGGAAGGTTCCAGATGAGTGTGTTAAGGTTATTATTCAGGGTTCTCTAGAGTCACAGGACTTATGGAATGAATCTCTTTTATAAATGTATAAAAAGGGAATTTATTGGAATGACTTATAGGCTGCAATCCATCTAATCCAACAATGGCCAACTGTGAATGGAAAATCCCAGTCTAGTAGTTGCTCAGTCCCCAAGGCTGGGTGTCTCAGGTGTTCTTCTGTATATGTTAGAATCCCTCAGGAGTAGGTTCCAGTGCCACAGAAACACCCAGATCACAGGTATGCCCTCCGTTTCTGGATTGTACTTAATTCCAGAAGTTGACAAGCAAGAATGCCCGTCACAGCCATGAAGACCCAGGCCAGCTGAGGGCTCTAAGACTGTCCTTGAGGTCATCTGTGGAAGCCGCTTTTTCCTAAGCATCTCAGGAAAGGCAGTGCCAGCCTTCTCTGAGGTGCCACTGTCGTAACAGTGAAGCAGCCTTTGCTGTCATCTCCTTTCCCCCAGACTTGTAAGCCACATTCCAGCTCGTCATTCACACACCTGCCACTTCCACGTCACTCACTCAGGTTCACAACTGCATGTGTTTCTCAAACCTGCACATGGAGCTCATGGGAGCTTCTCTGTTTATTTCAAAGTACCACACTGGATATTATAACACTTAAGAGCCCCTGGTAAATGGTGGCCACCAATGATGGCTGATGGAGTACACTTTGCTCTGACTGGGAGTTTCATCTCTGGGCGCTCTGATTTCTGAGTTCTGATGGTCAACACTTACAGTTTACTAACCCTGATTAAAAATTTCTGTCCTTCAGTGCAAAGACTATAAACCAATGTTGCTTTTTTTTTTTTTTTTTCAAATCTTCCTTAGGCTGTGATCCTTTAATACAGTTCCTTATGTATAAAATTGTTTCATTGCCAATTCATAACTGCCTTTGCTACTGTTAGGAACCATAATGTAAATATCTAATATTCAGGATATCCGATATGATGTGACCCTCAGAGGGTGTTACATCACCCTGTGATGTAACAAGTCCTCCATCTCCCACTTCATGACGTTGAATCTGAATTCTTGTCCATCTGTGTATGTCACATCACTTCTAAAATATCATCCATTCTATTTTCAGTCGCCCACATCACTTCTGACGTGGCCCTCTTGTCAAAGGGCTGTTCTCCTTTCTCTGCTCAGAACAACTCCCCAGCCTTTGCCTTTACCCTATTCCAGCTGGTTAGCACACCCTTTTATTTAACACTGCCAATCTGGCACAGATGAAATAGGCTGAGACAACTGTTCTGTAGATGCTCAAGGCCAGGCATGATCACTTGTTCAAGGTCAGCAAGAATGGAATCAAGAGCCCAGGATTCATGAATTTCCAGTCTAGAACTCCTACTGAAGTATCTCAAATATCCTCAGGAACAAGCTTGGTAGGAAAGGACTTCAGACTCCCAGGGTAAGCAAAAGCCCCAGAGACAATTGCTTTGAGTCATCCTGGTGAGTAAACTCAGGAGAGGAAAGAATTTAGTGTTTTCCAAAGGATACAAGACCTTGTTTGAGTACAGAATGTTTCCATCTTCCGCTTAGTTACTCAGTGGATTCTGAGACAGCAAAGATATGAAGGGCCCAGATATGAAGGGGCCATCCTAGCTATCGTGCCAAGGTTTCCTATCTTCTGTCATAAAATGATTTAGCTTCTTGGGTACACTGAATGGTGGACTGTGGGGCTAACCTTTGGTCTAGAAGTCCTGGATCATAACCCTCACAGAACTGGATTACAGGTACATGGGATTTCTCTGGCTCTTTTAACTGATGTAAGATTTAAGAGACTCTGTGTATAGACCAGTCAGCCTGTTCTCTTTTTACTGTGGCTTTCAAGCCGCCATGTCTTTGTTCCACAGAGAGCATGGGCTATGGTGTGAAAGTTTCCAGTCTAAGATTCTTGAGTGAGCTGGAGCAGAGAGCAGCAGAAGCTAAGAGGCACGATGCACACATGGAAAGGATGTAAAGATGCATAAATGTTCATAACTCAGTGAGATGTTCAGAGGAATGCTGCCTACAGCCAAAGTCCAAACTAAGGCTTGTTTCCCCTCTCTGGCTCTGGCTGGCTCAAGGCTGCAGAGTTGATGGGAGGCAGCCATGGATGGACTTCAAGCCTATTTGTGCTAGATCTTATGCTTGATCTGTTGCTTGGCCCATCACCCTCCTGCCCAACACTTTGGATAGACTCGACATTATCTTTCTTCCCCTTGCTCCGTGTTTGTTTGTTTGTTTTTGTTTTTTGTTTTTTAATAGGCTTGGTTCCTGCCCTGAACAGCGGCTCTCCTGCCTGCACCATTCATTATGATTCATACCAACTTGAAGAAAAAGTTCAGCTGCTTCATCCTGGTCTTTCTCCTGTTTGCAGTCATCTGTGTGTGGAAGAAAGGGAGTGACTATGAGGCTCTTACATTGCAAGCCAAGGAATTCCAGATGCCAAAGAGCCAGGAGAAAGTGGCCATGGGGGCTGCTTCCCAGGCTGTGCTCCCAAACAGCAAACAAGACCCTAAGGAAGGCCTTCAAATCCTCAGGGTCACAGCCAAGGTCAAACCACAGCCCTCCTTCCAGGTGTGGGACAAGGACTCCACGTACTCAAAAGTTAACCCCAGGCTGCTGAAGATCTGGAGGAACTATCTGAACATGAACAAATATAAAGTATCCTACAAGGGGCCGGGACCAGGAGTCAAGTTCAGTGTAGAAGCGCTGCGTTGCCACCTTCGAGACCATGTGAACGTGTCTATGATAGAGGCCATAGATTTTCCCTTCAACACCACTGAATGGGAGGGTTACCTTCCCAAGGAGAACTTTAGAACCAAGGCTGGGCCTTGGCACAGGTGTGCTGTCGTCTCTTCTGCAGGATCTCTGAAAAACTCCCAGCTGGGTCGAGAGATTGGTATGTGTTGTTGTTAGGGTTTCTATTGCTGCAACAAATTCCATTTCCAAAAAAGGAAGTTGGGGAGGAAAGGGTTTATTTGGCTTACACTTTTACATTGTTCACCACCAAAAGAAACTTAGGACAGGAACACAAACGGGTCTGAAACCTGGAGGCAGCAGCTGATGCAGAGGCCGTGGAGAGGTGCTGCTGACTGGCTTGCTCAGCCTGCTTTGTTATGGAATCCAGGACTAAAAACCCAGGAGTGGCCCCACCCACAATGGGCTGAGCCCTCCCCCATTGATTACTAATTGAAATTGTCTTGCAATTATAAGTGCCTTGCTGCTGGACCTCGTGGAGACATTTCCTCTTCCTCTCATGACTCTAGCTTGAGTCAACTTGACACACAAAACCAGCTAGTACAGTATATCAGAGCTGTTCTCTGAGTGGCTGATGGTCATCCTAGGATTGACTGGGGAATTTCAAGGCCCTAGAACAAGAATCTAAGCATAGCTTTACAGACTGGCAGAGTTGTCCCAGTACAATGTTTTCAGATGTCTTTCTTGGAGTGAAAAATGCCCCCAAGGATGTCTAAAAAGACGGGACTCAGGCTTACGTGTTTTTTTCTTTTAATATAATTTTAAGAATTGATTCTTTGAGAATTTCACACATGTATATAGTATATTTTAACAGTATTCAACACACTCCCTCCTTCTCTCTCTTAGATTTTTTTTTTTTTATTTTTGGGTTTTCGAGACAAGGTTTCTCTGTGTAGCCCTGGCTGTCCTGGAACTCACTCTGTAGACCAGGCTGGCCTCAAACTCAGAAATCCACCTGCTTCTGCCTCCCAAGTGCTGAGATTAAAGGCATGCGCCACCACTGCCCGGCTCATGTCTTTTAAAAAATAACCTACTGTGTCAAATTAATGCTGCCTGTTTGCACGTAGATGTGCACGCACAGTATCCCACTATAACACAAATCAACCTACCAGGTCCCACAGTCCTAAAGAAAACTGACCTTCACCCAGAAGCTGTCAGATGTTAATGACTCCTCACCTATCTGCCCCACCCCCCCATACTGAGTTGGGGTTACTCAGATAATGTAGGTCTTAGGTAGGCAACCACAGCTGCTGTGCTCGTGGGCGCAGTGATACTGTCACCTACAGGACACTGTTTGGTCCCAGTTCTCCCCTGCCTCTGCTCCTTACAACCTTTCTGTTCCCCCCTCCATGGTATGAAGGTCTACTGTATCTTTTTCCATTAGGATATCCTCCTTCGCTCCCTCCTTCCATCCCTCCTTCCCTCCCTCCTTCCCTCCTTCCTTCCCTCCTTCCTTCCCTCCCTCCTTCCATCCCTCCTTCCCTCTCTCCCTTCTCTTTCTCTTTTGTTTTGTTTTCTTTTTTTCTAGACAGGGTTTCTCTGTGCAGCTCTGACTGCCTGGAACTTGCTCTGTAGACCAGGCTGATCTCGAACTCAGAGACCCACTTGCCACTGCCTCCCAAGTGCTGGGACAAAAGTCATATATCACCAGTATTCTTGGAGTAGTTCATTTAAGGGGGGGAAAAAAAGAGAAAGAAACGAAGGAAGGAAGGAAGGAAGGAAGGAAGGAAGGAAGGAAGGAAGGAAGGAAGGAAGGAAGGAAGGAAGGGAGGGAGGGAGGGAGGAAGGAAGGAAGAAAGGAAGAAAGAAAGGAAATAAAAAGAGTTGTTGTGGTGCCAAAAGCAAAACCACTGTGGTATCTGAAAATAATTGAGGCATAGACCTTGACTTGGTTTCAGGGACTGAGCTTCTGTTTGTTTCTTGTCCTGTGGAAGGTGGGCAGCCACATGCCACAGAAGTAAGCCTTGGGCACTGGCTATCCCCTTCACTTGTATTCAGTCTTTCTTTGTTGTTTGCCCTTGCTGCGTACACCAGGCTAGCTGGCATGTAAGCTCCCAGGGACTCTCCC
>JADRCD010176366.1:0-15561 GCA_019843815.1 Montemys delectorum
CAGGAGTTGACCAAGGTATGTAAAACACCACCTGCAGTCAAGAAGGTGCTACAAAGTTTGGGTTCAATACATTTTACTCTGGATGAAGTTATAAAATCACGAGGGAGGTCAGCTTCTGGGTCAGAGTCCATGTGACTTTTCTCCAGGGGGATCTTCTCAAAGTCATGAACAAAGAGAAAATAATCTAGGTTCTGGGTACAGAGGATTGCCACAGAAGCAAGGAGGGATATTGTCATAAAGGTAGGTACATGTGTGGACAGGCTCCCAGAGAAGATGTGGCTTTGGAAGGAAGAATGAATGACAGGCTAGAGTGTGGGTGCACAGGAGGTACAGGCTGGACAGGACTACCCATGTCACAGGAGTGCAGGCCCCCAATGTATGTGTATGATGAGGGTGAGAAGTGTTCCCAGACTAGATGCATGAGTGAGCCCTAGGAATGCCCAGTTCCGAATGCCTGAAAGGGAAGTGAGAGGACACCTATAGTGCCGCCCTCGGATGCCCAGCTTGGCAGTGGTGATTCTGTCTGTGCACATCTGTGTCACAGCAGGACAGCTCCTTCTCTAGGCAGTACTCCGCAGGGACCATTCAATATTCATTTCTTATATTCAAGCCCAGTGGGGAATGTGATTATACATATCTCTCTCTCTGGTTTCCCTGTAGAAGACAGAACCCCCTCTCTAGCAGCCCTCAGTTCTGTGTCCACCTACCTGCTGTCAGCCTTATGCTCTCTTTTGATTCAAGTTCTGGCTCCACCACGGAAGCTGTTACCAAGTGGATTACAGATGTCTTATGTGTGTGCGTGTACCGTGTCTCTGTGAGAGGTGCTCTGTGTTCTCTGATGCTCAAGTTGGCACCTGTGCACATACATATCCCAAGTCTGATCTTAGCAGGCCAGTGTTTTCCTCGCCTTGGGACTGAGGAACACTGGATTAGGTGTTTTGAAGAGAGCAGAGCTTATGCAGTGTAGTGACCACGAGCCTCCTTTGGCTTCTGCTTAGTGTTTTCTCTTCCTGCATGTAGCTGTGCCTGAGGTCCTGGGCTCCTCTTTTGCTCTGATCTCTGGCTCCTGAGGACTCAGAAGTGCTACTAGCTGGCTTATTATTGTCATCAGTCTAGCCAGTGTTGAGTATTGCCATCTGGCTGTGGTCAGATTCCTGGCTGGGCTGCATGGGCTGGAGGAGCCCATGTATCCCCAGAGCTATCCTCGGTGGCAGTGATTCTGGGACCGTGCAAATTTGGCATGCTAGCAATATTAGTTCCTGTGCAGAGGAACACTTGAGTTCTGGTGTCTCTCTGTGTTCTCCCAAGGGTGAGTGTAAACTGAGGAGGCAGGGTCTCCAGGGACCTGCCTGTACACAGAACTCTCTACGGTGAATCCTCCTGCCTTGGGAATTGGGAGCAATGAAAGCCTATCTGTCTGGCCAAATGACACTGCCTAGAAGCGAGGACTTAATCCATCTTGTGTTAATTAGCTTTTCATTGCTGTGACCAAACAAACAAACAAACAAACAAAACTAAAGAAAAAGAATAAATAGGTAGAAAATTTTACTTTGCCTCATGATTTCAGAGACTACAGTCCATTGTTAGTTGACTCTATTGCACCTAGACTTGTAGCAAAGTCAAGCATCGTGGCAGAAAGATGTGGCAAATCAGAGCTGTTCTCTTAATGGTGGCTAGGAAGTGGCTAGACTACGATATAGTGACATCCCCTAGTGATCTGTGCCTTCTGAATGGGCCCCATTTCCTGAACAGAGACCAAGCATTTGATAGGTGAGCCTATAGGGCACAGTTAAGAGTGAAATGGTGATACTTTAACACTTTCACTGGTTATTTTTCTGTGAAGTGGAAATAAATTCAAACTGATTTATTTATAGACTATTCAGGCCATTTAACACACACCTTGGAGTGATTAGGATGGTTCTTTCCCAAAGGGCTTAACCAGGACCAATCTCATACCATTGAAGAGTCATACCTGGGAGTGCTGTGTGAGGAACTGGCCATCTCTTTCCTGGGCCTGAGGCCTGAGGGTCTCCTCTGCATTGACATGTTCTGGGCAGCTTGGATAGATTTATTTATTTATTTATTTATTTATTTATTTATTTATTTATTTTGGTCATTATTATGCTCCTCAAGACTCAGGTACATTTTGAGGAGTGTTAGCTTTCAGGGGAATTAGCCTCAGGAGGCCTACACTTGAGGGTTTTAAGAAATCATGAGGGTCCACTTGTTCAGATGGACAGCATAGACGTCTCCCTGCTTGGGTCTTAGGCTCAGCAGCAGTACTGATTCAGAGTCCTAGAACAAAGCTTGCTGGCTTTGTTTAGTGACATGGGGTCGAGGTCAGAGGCTCTGTCAGCTGTCCGTTTCTCTTCCTGGACAGGTAACTGCAGGTCCTATGGCAGTGGCAAATAGTTGTGTGTAGCTTTATGGAGTCTGATTGGTTCTGGGAGAGAAACTCAAAGTTGAGGAATGGTCCTGATGGGGACAGGGAAGAGCTTGGCAACCTTATTCCCAGCGTTGTGGGGTGGGTCACCTTTGCTCAGGTGCTTCAAGAGCTCCCAGAAGATCAGGGGGATGGGAAAGGGACAGATTTGCTGTGGTGAGCCTGTGGTACAAAAAAAGATATTGGTAGTGGCTTTGCACTGGCCTGGAGATGGTCAGGATGGGGTGTGACTACCAGTGCAGACACAGGGCCATCAGCTCGTGAACATGCTGAAGATGGCATGAGCTAGACAACACTGATGCAGGAATCCCGGATAGTGATACTTCTAGCCATAGACTCAGGAAGGGGAGCCTTGAAGGATACTAAGAGAACTCACTCTGGGTCACAAGGCACTGTGTCCACCCAGGACCTGGACGTCTGCTCTGCGGTCTGGAGTGCAGAAGAGGCATAGAGGCATTAGGAAGGAGAACCTAGAACCTCAGAGTGGCCAGTCAGTTTTTGACTTGAGAAGACTGTCAGTTTTGTTGTTCAAACAGGATGAAGAGGAGATGGAAGAAGCAGCCAATCAGAAACTTGCTCTTCAGAAGGCCAAAGAAGTAGCTGAAGTCAGCCCCATGTCTGCTGCCAACATCTCCATCGCTGCGTAAGGCTCCTGGGAATGGAATACGGGTGGTTTGGGCAGCAGCAGAGCCCGTGTCCTCAGAACCCCTGCCTTGGCCAGGGCTGCTGAACCCACAGCCATTCCCTTGAATTATGTTGAAAAGAGCCTGAGCAAAGGGCTCAGCGGAGCATACTTTATGGCTATCCCAGCCTGAACGTCAGCAGAGTGTGAATGTGTGGCCTTTATGTTTGCTGGGGTTAGCTGGGCTTCTGAGCTGGGCTTTGGAGTCACTGGATGGTGTCTGGGTGGCCCTAGTGGGTCTATCTTTGCAAAGCCCTGGCGGGTGTCAGGAAAGCAAGGAGTCAGCATGTAGAATTTATACATAATTTTCCAGAAATGTACTTTGTGAGACAGACAAAAGGTTCTAGTGGCAGCCCAGCCATTCCAAAAATGTCTCTGCAGGTGCTTGGCAAGGAGGCATCTGTGATGAGAAAGGACAAGTGTACTCTGTGGGAAGATCCTGTCTCCCCGTCATTCACCCTGCTCTTGGGTATAGTGAAGTTTATAGAGGGTTAGGGACGTTGGGGAAAATTAGTGTTTAGGAGTCAGGAAAGTTGGGCAAATGGCCTGGCCATAGGCGAATCTTGGAGAAGTATACCCTGCTGGCATTGAGGCTGCACACTCTCTCTGCCACAGTCTTTTTCATAGGCTGTGCATGTGGCTTTGACTCAGCATCTTGTGGTGAGGTATGCCTGTACTGCTGAATTATGTGTTGGAATTGGTTGGTTGTGGATGTTGATGTAGTGATCGAGTGTGTGTGTGTGTGTGTGTGTGTGTGTGTGTGTGTGTGTGTGTGAGAGAGAGAGAGAGAGAGAGAGAGAGAGAGAGAGAGAGAGAGAGAGAGAGAGAGAGAAATAGTTCTGTTCCTTCCCAGAGGTCATCAGACAGTATTTTCAGAGGACTTGTTTCTAAGTTGAGCAGAGAGCATTTGGCCTGGGAATTGTCAGCCAGAATGGCTGCAGCCCATAGGGACCAATGCTGGGGGCCAGGCAGGCTTAGGGTATGGCATCTGTTGTTTAGGTGGCTTGTGGAGCTCTGCTGCAAGCCTATCCTATGGTTTCACTGTCTGGCCAGTTCAGTTGTTGATTAGTTGCGCAGTTTAATTCAATGATGTGATCCTGAGTTGAGAAGACCTGGCAGGCTGATTTCTGTTGCAAAGAGGATGGCAGGTAAGCATTTGGCGTGATTGGCTCCCAGCTTCATGTGAACATGTGGTATGAAGTGTTGCTCTTTTTAACACTTGCTTCTCTGCAGTTTCTAGCTGTGAGCAGCTCCTGCTGCCTCTGGGGCATCCCTTCCCAAAGGCTTGCCTTTCTGACTGATGTCTAGGGAAAAGAGTGTAGGGTCCTTCCATCACCCAGAAGAAACTGCTCAGGCCTTCCTTCCCTCACGGCCCTGCTTGGAGACAGTGTTGCAGATGTTCTGTGTCCCCAAGAATGGGAGAGCACAATAGTATTAAATTAGTCACTCTGATCTGAGTAGAGATTCTGAGGAGTTGGCCACCTCGGGTGAGCCCTTTCCCATGAGCATGGTGCCAAGTGAGAGAGCTGCTGCTGCTGCTGGTTCTTGCCACTCTTGTTAAGACCTCTGAGGGCTCCGCAGCTGTATGAGTTCTCTCTTTTGGTTTGCTGCCAGACTGGAGAGAATGAGGCTGTCAAAAACCTCTTAACCTGGCAGTTTCCCTCACAGCTGTGCCTTGATTCAGCACAGAGAGAACTCTCTTGGGGTATTGTGTGGGTGCCGAAGGACCTTCAGCATGCATGGCGATTGAGGCCTTCTGCATTTTGGGTAGCATGACAGGTGACTCCGGAATCCTGGGATGGAGTGCAGTCCTGTGCATCCCCATGGAAGCTCCTCATGTTCCTGGAGGAGTAGGACATTAAGCGTGGAGTATCTTCCTGCTTCTCTCTGCTGTGGTACCTCATTCTTACCTAGTTTCTTAGCACACACACACAGAATCTCACTCAAGTCTTATATAGTCTCCCATTCACAACCTCACATGTCCTTATATACATGCACAACCTCACACACTCACAGTCTCACACTTGCAGCCGTGCTCTCTGTAGCACTGTGATATGCTGACACATCTGCTCACACTGGCACTGTGTGAGGATGAATGGTTTTTAGTTGACAGACCTTTAGAAAGGGGCACTGGGGACCTACCCGACCATCCCTGTGAAGCCAGTGTGGAAGGAAAGGTCTGTAAAGAGACTGTCATTTTCTCTATTGTTTTTAGAAAAACTTCTATACATCACTTGGAAATGGCTGCAATAACCACATGGAAGGTGGCATGGTGACATAGCCTGATTCTTTCCTGGATAGGGTCATTGTGACTTGGAAGTGATGGGACTTAAGTCTGGGAACTGAGGGTCTGAGGGCAGAGATCAAGTCCTTACAAGGAAGGCAGGTGGGGTAGGTGGCAGGACCTGGGTAGCCCCAGAGGAAGGTATTCTTTCTCCTGTGTTTGCCATGTGCTCATCCAAGGCCAGCAGCTTCAGGTCAGTCTGCCCAGGACTTTGGGTGTAGGAGACTGTTGGAACTGCTATAGAGGTGACAATTAACTCTTCCCAGATCACTCCTCCTTAGGGCAGTGTGGACCAAGCTGTGGTGATGGATGATCCGAGAGAACTGTGTCTTGTCTTCCAGCCATGTAGGTTTTGCTGGTTCCCTTTAGCCTCACTTTTCTGCACATATGGAATTGGTTCTCAGCTTCTCTCTAGCGCTGGTCTTGGCCAGTGCCTGTCTGGCAGATGCATCTCTAGCTTTCTGCCAGATGTGCACTGTGGCCCGCACCTGCACTGATGTGGTGCCACGTGTCACTCATGTCTCAGAACATTCTATCTGGTTTTCTCACTCCTGTTTGTGTTTTGTTTTTTGCATGTGCAGTTTTGTAAAGCAAACTCGAGGTACTGTATCTCGAAGCTCATCTGTCTCCAGCGTAAACTCACCGTGAGTGGCTCTGCTATGATTCTCCATCTGTGACTCCATGATAATTATGTGCACACACCTTCCCTCCACTCCTGACTGCTTTACCCTGAAGTCATTTGCTTTATGGGCAGCTCCAGCCCAGCCTTCTGTGGGAATGGTGGGCATGTTCCCTGTTGTCCCCAAGTCCTATGCACAGGCTCAGATCTTTTCTGAGCTTGGTCCTCCTCTCCCTTCTGGTCTCTGTCCTTTTGTTTGCTGTTTGTCTGTGTGCGGTCACTCTAGTGTCTTGTATATATTTATTTCTTGGATAGGGTAGAACTCTGTGGACCAAGGTCTTCCATAGTTCACACGAAGCCCTATGCACAGGGATGGCAAGGAAGGCTCTTGGGATCATTCCTCAGCTCCTCCAACCCCTCCTTAAATAGGGGGAATGTGTCCGTTATTCTGAGGCAGCCTTTGTTTTAGCATGAACAAAGCTTCTATAGAGCTTGCAGTAGGCCAGAGAAAAACAAAAAACTGCAGGATGGGAGCTGCATGCCTAGAAGCAGAAATGAGACTGGGTGCTTTCAGGGAAGGAAAGTGAGGTGGGTAGCAGACAAGTTAGCCTTCTTAGGGATGACACTACCCTGGCCACTTGGCCTGAGTAGCTCTTTCTGGGGAATGTGCGCCTGGGTCTCCCTTCAAGGATAGGGCCAGCACCTCTAAGTGATGGTCCCCATCCAAGCTCCTAGGGGAGCTGCTGCTACTGTCTTCTACCAGTGGATCCTCATGCTGGAGAAGGAATGTTTGTAGTTGGGCCCCCCCATGCCTTTTGCCTGCTTTGTGTGCCTTTTTGACAATAGCACGGGGCCATCTCATCTTCTCACAAGAGTGAGATGCTGCTGGATGTTGGACCCTGACATCTGACAGGGCGAGAAAGCTTGTTGGGTCCTCAGTGGTCCCTATGGCAGAAGTGAGGCATCTGTGGTACATACTGGGGGTATCCCATCCTTCCTGTAGCAGCAAGTGACAGGCCAGCTCTGCCCCGAGACCTCACCGTCTAAAATTCCTTTCTGAGTCTTGAGTTGTCCACAGAGCCTCTCACCTTCCAGATATGACTGTATAGCATCTATAATCTGGGAACAGGACATCATGAGAGTCGCTCTTCCCCATTGGCTCTTTAGAGAGCACTGTTAAATGTAGATTCTGCCTGAGTAGTGTTGCCAGCCATATAGCAATATATTTAGTGAGCAGTTTGCCTTTCAAGAGAGGATCTTGAATTGCTCGTAAAGTTGGTAAAGAGGAATAGAGCTAGCTGTCTGTGCTAGCTACAATGGGCAGAGATGGAGAAAAGGCATTGCAGACCTGGAAGGAGCCCACTGGTCTCTGGGTTTGTGGGTCACTAAAACCAGTCTGCTGATAGTAGATCCCAGAGCAGTGGGCTGGGGACTGTGTCAGCCTGAGGAGGTGAGTGGGTGGCCCTGGCCCAGCGATTTGGTATTTGGTTTTATGTTTGAGGCCTAGTAATGCCCTCCATTCCCATGGCCAGCCTGGCTCCTTTCTGTACTTGAGATAGTACTGGAGAGAGAGTCACACTTGGGGCAAGGCTAGGGCTGAGTGAGCCCACTCCTGCCTGCACCACAGAGCTGGAGCTTCAGGCCTTCAGGCCTTTGCAGGAGCCCATTAGCTTCACTCCCATCTTGCCAGCCACCTCTCTGCTGATCAGAGGACTGGCCCATCTTGATGTATCAGACTGATTGAGAGGTCCAAGGTAGTGAGTGGACATCAACCGTTCCAGACTGTCAGGCCCTCTTCCATTTCTTACCTTTCGGTGTTGTACAAACATGAGCTCTACCAGGGGCAAGGAAGCCCTGTGGGCATTACAGGGACTCCTTGGAGTAAAGATAGTGTGTTTTTGATGTTTCAGTGAGGACAAATGGCAGCCGAGGTCCCGAGCTAGCAGGTGCTTCTTGCTGCCCTGTTAGCCCCGGCTCAGAGCCTAGGGGGAGGAGGCCTAGATTCTGTTCTTTAGCTTTCAGACTCGCCAGGTGCTGGCTCCTTACCTGCACCTGGTGGGATAAGATTTGCTCTTCTTCTTCCAATAGACCTATTCCAGTGACTGGGTTGTCCCCACAGGCGTAGTTTGCACCTGCATTGTAAGGCAGATGGAGTCTGACTGAGAGCTTGTGTGATCCTCAGGCACTTCTTCCCTTCTGCCCTGTATGCATATGAGCCTAATTCCACCAGTGACTAGCTGTGATCTCCAAATAGGTCTTGTCCTCTTTCTAGGCTCAGTATCCACCCTTGTGAGGTGGGCACAGGAGAAGCACTTGTCCTTGAGGTGGTTGTAAAGGATATGTGAGGTGGGTATGAACCCAGAGACTGGTGTCATGGCTGTCATCAGTGGTACCACAGACACTGCCAAGATCATCCAGAAGCCTCCAGAGGCTCTAGTCTCAGATGAATTTCTACTTGGCAGAGGTGGAGCTGAGGCCACCGTTTTTGGGTGGTTTTATTCAGTAAAGAACCTAGAATAAAAAGACCCCCTGTTTTGGATGTGGGAACAGATGTCTGGGCCGGTGATGTTTAAATGAAGATGAGGCCTTCATTGTTCAGTGAGGAACTGAGCTAGGCTGGCTCTCTGGAGTATTTCAAGAGTATGTCTGGCTCTTTTCTCTGGAGTAAAGGGTCCCCACAGAGCCAAGAGAGAAGGCATTCTAGACCTGACTTGGGCTCCTAGTAGTTGGTTGAGCCAAATAGTGTCTCTTTACTAAGGGCTGCCTGAATGCTTCAAGATGTAGCAGAGGTTCTGTTTGCCCATGACAGAGCATGCTCCTTTGGGAGGTGCCATTGGTAAGTGTCTCTAGGGAAATGTCTGTTTGTGTGGCCCCTCCTGGGCCAGCTCCCAAGGGAGGCTGCAGGGGTGCCTCCTTGGGTCCTTCCCCATTTGGAAGATGGTCTTTCCTTCCTGCTGGCTAGCTGCCCATCTACCTTGAAATTCTGTTTACTCATTCATGCTGGTACCTGGCATCCCCACAGCCTTGCACCCTTCAGACTCTGGGCCATTGTTGTCCTGCTTCAGTGACAGCTAGGTCCCATCATCGGCCTGTTAATGCTGTCAGCTGGCCAGGACACTGACAGGAGAAGCTAAACTATACCTTACCTCTGGGTATTCTTCCCCTAATGTGCAACACTGTTGGGGTCTTTAAGGCTCTAGTCACCTCTCCTTCCCTGTCCCCATATCCCTCCATCGCTTGTGTTCATCTGCGGCTTCCCTGTGAGGCAGAGATAAGTGTCGGTGACACTCATGACAGTTTCCCCGCAGCAGGCAGCAGAACTCGGCCAAGGCACGCTCAGTATGGGAGCAGCGCGCCAGTCAGCTAAGGCTCCAGAACCTACGTGCCAGCTGTGAGGCACTGTACAGCGAGATGGACCCTGAGGAGCGCCTGCGTTATGCCAGCACACGCCACGTGAGGCCAGATATGAAGACACACATGGATCGACCCCTAGTGGTGGAGCCTGGTCGGGATGGCTTGCGGGGACCGGTTGGGAACAAATCAAAGCCTGAGGGCACGGAGGCCACCGAAAGCGCGGACCTACCACGCCGACACCACCGGCATCGTGATAGAGACAAGATCTCAGCCCCAGCCCCAGCCGGAGGCGAACAGGACAGGACAGACTGCCCAAAGGCCGAAAGCACCGAGACCGGGGCCCGGGAGGAACGTGCGCGCCCTCGTCGAAGTCACAGCAAGGAGGCTCCAGGGGCTGACACGCAAGTGCAAGCACAAGCGCGCTGTGAGCGCAGTAGGCGGCACCACCGGCGCGGCTCTCCGGAGGAGGCCACTGAACGGGAGCCTCGGCGCCACCGTGCCCACCGGCACGCGCAGGACTCAAGTAAGGATGGCACTGCGCAGGTGCTTGGACCCAAGGGCGAGCGACGAGCAAGACATCGAGGCCCGCGCACGGGCCCACGTGAGGCAGAGAACAGCGAGGAGCCCACACGCAAGCACCGTGCAAGGCATAAGGTGCCACCAACACTTGAGCCTCCAGAGAGGGAGGCTGCAGAGAAGGAGAACAACGTGGTGGAAGGGGATAAGGAAACCCGAAATCACCAGCCCAAGTATGTAAGAGGTCCCAGTGGGAAATGGGGTGTGTGGAGGGGTGGTGGCGGTGTTAGGAGCCCTTATGCAATAGGGAAAGGTACAGGTGACTGCCAGGCTGCTCCTGTTGTCACCACTCCCACCCTCTCTATACACATACACTCCCAGTTCTTCCTTTGGTAAACTTCCTTGTGTGCTCAGTGACACCCAGGGAAGGACTTAAGGAGACTGGGGGTATTATGAACACATTGACCCTAGAAGACCAGTGAACCCAGGAGAAGAAAAGTATTGTACTGAAAGGGAGGATACTGGGAAAGGAGAACCAAATAAGGGTGCTAACTCAGTTTTCCAAAAAGAAACAGAAGGTGCTGGCCCAATTTTGGCTCTCATTCTTTCAGAGGCCTGGAAATTATAGGTCACAGCTGGAGGCCATTGTTAGGGAAGGGTCTAGCTGTGCACAGTCTCTGTGTCTAGAAATCTGTAATGGGCCTTTCCTGCGGGAATCTTGGCAGGGTGTCCAAGGGAAATGGCTTGCTTTGGATTGCTTCAGCTGATCCACATATAGCCTCTAATACCAACAGTGCCTGGCTCTGTTAAAAGCAGATGGGTCAGCTCCATACCTTCCTTTTAGCCATATAGGCAGCATTAAGTGTGCAGGGAGACAGAGACCATTCAAAACACCAGGAAAGCTTGTAGCCCAGGATTTACTTGCCTTGTGTAAAGGGATAGCCCTAAGAAACTAGGTTTCACATACTGCATCAGACTAATGAGCGTTCTGGTTTCAGGGAACCTCACTGTGACCTGGAGGCCATTGCAGTTACAGGGGTGGGCCCTCTGCACATGCTGCCCAGCACCTGTCTCCAGAAAGTGGACGAGCAACCAGAGGATGCAGACAACCAGCGTAATGTCACCCGGATGGGCAGTCAGCCCTCAGACCCCAGCACCACTGTGCATGTCCCAGTGACACTGACAGGCCCTCCTGGGGAGACCACTGTAGTTCCCAGTGAGTATCTCCCTGAACCAGTGGCAGGCCCAGCTACCTCAGTCCTTGCCGCTCAGTGTTAGTGATTGGGGATCCAGCTTGCCTCTCGGAATTTCTCCCAGCAGGAGAGAAAGTTCTTTGCCAGCAATGGCTTTCCATTGCTCCAGAGGCAGAACAATGCTAAATACCATTGTCTCTCTTCCTAAAAATGCTTTCATGTTGCTATCTTATGTCAGGCTCCGTGTCAGAGTACTAAGAACACAGCGGGAGGTGGCCATAGTAGCCAGAAAGGCCACAGTGTTCATCTTTGGTTGCTTGACAAGCAGTGGTCAGGACTGGTGCTAGAGTAGGAAGGCAGAGCAGGACTGTCATCACGCACTCCTGGCGCCTTTCCTCCCCCACCCCTACCACATCTTTGTCTGACTTGCTCTTTCTTCCCTTGTGTGTGCAACCAGGAAGGAGCGTGCAGTAAGAGCACAGTGAATCTGCCATGTAGTAGGTGACAGATGTGGTCCTCACAAGAATGATGTTAGAATGGAGATCACACCAAGAGGCATTCCAGGGAGAGAGGCAGGGCCTGCCGAGGGCCAGAGAAGCACTGAGCTCTGACATAGGCCAATCACATACAGTCACTCGCACACTTTGTGAGCAGTGGCAGGGCACTGACTTCTAGCTGCTTAGCCACCAGTTTCTGTGAGTTTCCTCTGAGGAAACTTGGTCTTGGCCATTCTTGTTCCATTTGCCCATGCCCAAGTGAGTCTGTTTTCCCAGCCTCCTCCCTCATTTCTCTTTAGAGTAGCCAGACACTGAGCCCAGCAACCCTGCTGGGACTTTGTTTACACTTGACCTATGCATGCTGGTAGCCACAGACCTTTTATCAAAGCACACAGATTTTCAAGTTGGCTTAAAAAAAAAAAAAAAAAAAGCAAAGACAACAAACTTTATCATTATAGAATTTTGTGGCTTGGTGGTTCATTTCTTACTTCATTAAAAGTCCACTGGCTGGAACTTTATCTATCCACCTGTTGGAGGATATTCAGGTTAGTTCCAGTTTTGATAGTTATGAACAAACAGGCATGTCTAAGGTTTATGTGGATGTACTTACTTCTGTGAGTGCATACATAAGCATAGCTATGAAGTTGTGTGTGGGTAAGCCTGTTTAGATTCATAGGACAGTGCAGTCTGTTTCCACTGTGGCCGGGCTGCTTCCTTCCTTTCATAGCAATGGGTGAAGTGCTTACTGCTGTACATCTGTGACTGACTTTGGTATTACCAGTGGTTTGGACTTTAGTTGTTCTAATGAAATGCATAGTAGAGTTTGTTTAAACTTGCAACTTCCTAATGAAATATGATTTTGAGTATTTTTATTATGTATACTTGACATTTGTACACCTTTGGTGAGGTTTTTATTCGGGTCTTTTGCCTACTTTTAATTGATTTGTTTAATAATCATTAACTTTCTCTCTCTATGTATATATCTCATATATATTTGTATGTATATGTTATTTTAATTTTTATGTATGTGTGTAAGTGTTTTCCTTGTATGTATACTTTTGCATCATGTGCATGTCTGCTACTGGAGGAATCAGAACAGATAGGGCTGGCGTTAAGGTGGTCACAGGCCATGGGGGTGCTGGTTCCTGAACCCAGGCCCTGCAAGAGCAGCAAGTGCTTTTAAGCGCTGAACCATCTCTCCAGCCCCTCTTTGTATATTTTTCACAGAGGCCTTTTTTTCAAATGTATTTTGTATTTCTCCTGGGTTCTGGCTTGGAGTTTCAGTTTCTGAATGCTTGGCATGTTTTGTTCTTTGCTTTCTTCCTAAGACAAATCTCACTGTGTAGCTCTGGTGGTGACCTCTGCCCTCTCACTGCCAAAATCAGAGGTGCTCATTAGCAGACTGTGCTCTGTCTGGCGTTCTCGAGTGTTGATTTTGGGGGTTAATCTGATGTTTGTTACAGCTTCTCCCAGAAGAAGAAGAAGAAATCTAGGCTATTGAGTTTTTACATTTTTTTTTTATGTTTATTACTTATTCTGTTTTTTTGAATCCTCAAGCATTGGTTTTAATGTTGATTCTGTTGGTTTTCCCGAGCACATTATCAAAACTTCGATGAGTGAGTGTATCTCTCTTCCAGTTTTGGGTGTCTTAGTGTGTCTGCTTGCATTGGTGGGTAACAGCAGGGTTGTTGGTACCCTCGCCTTGTTTTTCCAGTACTAAGGTAAAGATTCTGGCTTGAGACCTATGTATAAACTTATATTTATAATATACATTAATTCCTATTTTAGTAAATTTATTTATTTATTGCCTGTCAAAAGTGTTAAGTTTTGCAAGTCTTTTCAGAATCCATAGAGGTCATATTTTCTTTTAGATGCAGAAATTTATAGCAATGAATTTCAGATCTGGAACTCTGTATACAATGTTAGACTGTAACTCAATTAATCATTATTTGTTAGCAGATTTAGTTCATTTTATTTTTCTGGTATAAAAGTCCTATGTGGAAGCTACTGCTGGAGCCTGGATCCTGTAAATGGAGACTTTTGTGTGGGTTTTCACAAGATGGTCAGTGAATTCTTCATTGGGAGACTTGGTGAACATAGTCTTTTTCTAGAGGTCAGAGGTCAAGTAGCTGTAGGTCTTGGAGATGCCATCAAAGGTAGCTGGAGAAGTTGTGTACGTGGCAGTATATGCCTAGTTCAGGGGTTCTCAACCTGTAGGTTATGACCCTTTTGGGGGGGTCAGATATTTACATTACAATTTCTAACAATAGCAAAATCACAATTATGAAGCAGCAACAAAATAGTTTTATGGTTGTGGGGGGAGTCACCCCAACACCAGGAAGTGTATTAAAAGGTCACGGCATTAGGAAGGCTGAGACCCACTGGACTAGCTGGTGTGCAGTGAGCAGCATCAGCATCTTGGATGAAGGAGTACAGATGATGCCAGGGTGCTGGGGGCAGAGATGAGGCGTACCAGCACAGTCACAGTGGCCTGGCACCTCTCCAGGATGGCTAATCTTGTTTTCCCAGTAGCCTCTCCACACAGGGATAATGACCCACGAATATCAGTGGCTACTTTTTTTTTAAGAACTTTCACCACCAAGACTAACATGAGCATTATAGTACCCAGGAGTGACAAAAGCTTGTCTGCCGGTGTCTGCGGGTCTTAGTGTGTCTGCACTGATGTTTTAGCTCATTTGACATTTATACCATGTTTTATTGTAAAAATTATCTCTCACTTTATCTTTATTATTTTTATCTTTTTGTTTATTATTATTATTATTATTATTATTATTATTATTATTTTGGTTTTTCGAGACAGTGTTTCTCTGTGTAGTCCTGGCTGTCCTGGAACTCACTCACTCTGTAGACAGGCTGACCTCGAACTCAGAAATCCGCCTGCCTCTGCCTCCCAAGTGCTGGGATTAAAGGGGTGCGCCACCACTGCCCGGCTATTATTCATATTATTATATTTATTTTTATTATAAGGAAAAGGAACACTTTTCTAACTTCTTAATTTACGTAATTTTGACATATTTAATTTCAAACATGTATTTGTAGATTCCTCCCAAATTCTCTACAAAGGAATCCCAAATGAATAATTTAATTCTTTCATGTTTATTTTCTTGTTTCTATGT
The DNA here is from genome assembly GCA_019843815.1 of Montemys delectorum. NCBI lineage: Eukaryota > Metazoa > Chordata > Mammalia > Rodentia > Muridae > Montemys > Montemys delectorum. Next base: position 14,726 of record JADRCD010176366.1, read on the forward strand.
CCTGGTTGTAATATTCAGGGCTATAGTTCCTCAATTCACTGTTCTCCTGCCTCAGCCTTCAAGTGCAGGAATTACATGCAGAGCTGCATTAGCACACTCAGTTTTGTTTTTATTTTTCATAATGTGCTCGTGTCTAGTTTGGACATCAAAGTAAGATTGGAGCCATAAGATGCTTTGGATCTGGTGGACCTCTTTCCAGAGTAATTTATGCTGAACTGGGTACTAAGTGTCCTTTAGGTATTTGATAGAAATTGCCAAACAAGCATTCCTGTCTGAGGGCCATGAAGTGGGCAGCTATGGAGTTATGCTATCAGTTTCATTTTCAATGACTTTCCACTGTTGAGGGCTTTTACATTTCATTGAAGCTGCCAGGCCCACATGTATATCATTGGCCATAGTTAGTTCCTGTTACCTACATGATATCTTCAGGCTCCCAATCATTCCTTCGATTGGCATGTATTTTCGTCTCTCTTTTTTCTCAGTCTTGCCACATTTGTTAAATTTATTGATCTTTTGAAAAGTTTCTATTGTTTTATTGATATTATTTTTGTTTTCATGATTTTTATCTTAAAATTTGTGTTTGTGTATACACATGCATACAGAGTTTAAGAGAACAATTCTGTGGTTCTTTTTACCTTTATGTGGGTTCTAAGAATTAATTAAGATCACTAGGATAGCCGGGCAGTGGTGGCGCACGCCTTTAATCCCAGCATTTGTGAGGCAGAGGCAGGTGAATTTCTGAGTTCGAGGCCAGCCTGGTCTATTGAGTGAGTTTCAGAACAACTAGGGCTACACAGAGAAAAAACCCTGTTTCAAAAAACCAAAAAAAAAAAAAA